>DWMZ01000874.1:0-18897 GCA_018249855.1 Eueides tales michaeli
AAATTAATGACAGGAGATTATTTGTTGTAGAATATTAATGAAAATATTAAAATTGCCAGAAAGTTCTAAAAATAATTATAAATAAATGTTGATACCGTACCAGCATTTTGTTTATAAAACTTATGACTTACAAATTAATTCAAAAGGTTGGTTTATTATGTTTACCTTGTAAAATCCAATTTTTTTACAAAAAATCTACAGGATTTTTCTATTATTTCTTTTTCGGTTTGGACCTCGGGTACCTCTACCCTAAGGAGGTACCCGAAGGAGAATCATTACATTTGGTTGAAAATTGGTAAAAGTGTAGCTGTACGCTATAAATAATAATCTTACATGATTGATGATGAAATAATATCGTTGAAACGACATTTCAACTGCTAACGTGGGGTCCGATTTAGTGAGCGCGCCAATATCTGTCAGTTGTTTTAATAAATCGGACCCCTTGTGAATGTGCTTACGGATTCAACAAGTTAAACATAACCAAACAAAGCATTTTTGAATATAAATAGTGGAGTATGTAGTGTAGTCGATGCCTGTATTTCAAGCATTTTTCGTAATCAAAGAAAGTGATGACAGTGACATTGACGTGACACGTCAAAATAATATCAATGCTCACGATGCTAACGCTCCGACCCGTCAATATTGTAAGCACTAGTCAAGTCACATGTAACGTTAAAGTCACACGAATTTCACCGCATCTGTGGTACGGTATGACCGCTGTTTTGATAATTCGGAAAACGGCCGTAGTCAAAACGTACTTATATGCCAAAACGATTTGACAATGACAGATAAGTAGTGTCTATGACATTCGAAAACACCTAAATATGGCCGCATACCGAATTGTGCTCACAGCGTACCAACATGCGGTCTAATTCGTGCTTTTCATGATCACCATTAGCGTTGTGGATGCTAGATGTCACATGTGACGTCACTACCTTACAGTACAAACGGGTCGGGGCCTTAGCATTGTGAGCATTGACGTTACTTTGAATTTATTTTGACGCTCCACATTTACGTCAGTATCGTCACTTTCCTCGAATACGGAAATTGTTTGAAATACAAGCATTTTACCATCTTCATTGGCTACACTACAAACTCCAGTCATGTTTATATCAAAAAATGCTCTGTTATATTATGTTGGACTTGTTGAATACATAAGCACACGCATAAGTTGGCTGAATTACTATTACTGCTGACAAACGTTGGTGCGCTCACTAAATCGGACGGAGTTTTAACTTCGTAAGTGCTGTAAGTAAAATTTGGATATAGCCTATATTAATTCACGTTAATATCAATATTATTAATATTATAAAAGTGCAAATTTGTATGAATTTATGTAAAGATTTTTTATAATTTGTCTATAAAATTGCCACTTCTGGTTCAGAAGTTTCACAGAAAATAATATTTTCTGGTCTGTTGTGAAATCACATTCATACATCATCTTAATATATATAAAAATTGGTATATACACAATAACTAGTTTAATATGTTAATAATTCTTAATAATAATCACTTGTCATTACTTTAAAAAAAGAAAACTGAAAATCTTGTAATTTCTCAACAACAATATTTACCCTATGGCTACATTGATTTTGTAAATTCGCGTAAAAACTGTTGCATAGTCTGTTTAAGACCAATATAATATAGCGTAATCGATCTTAATTAATAATTATTATAAATAGAATTGTAATATATTTATTGAAAACGAAATGGACGTGACTTCATCGTTAAATGCAATTATTTCGATGAATAAACTATGTAAAATTTGTTCTGTGTTTTTATTATAATCCCTATAGTCTTTTTTTTATTTTTATATATTTTACTGTAATCGACAGGTTGTGGGTTCGATCCCCATTCAAGGAAATGAAATATTTAATATTTTCAATTTAAATATTTAATGTGTTTACTTCTTCGCTCTGGTAACAAGGTAAAGCGCGGCGTTGAGTTGCGCCACTCGACACGCAATGCCTCAGATTTGGCGGGAAAGTAGGGAACGGAGTGTCTTAACACTAGGTCACACTTAACACTAGGGTATATAGAAAGAATCTACTATTATGACATTTTATGCGGTGATTTTCGTCAGAGGAAAAGAAAATTATTACCATTTCTTTCTCCGAAGCCACAACTGTTGTGTGACAAACACTATAACCACTGAGCAATGACGACCTCTATATCAACATTTGCCAAAGAAAAAGTAATTTTTTTCACGTCATTAGACAAGTAACAAGTTGCTTGGTGAGGACGGATGGCTTAGTGGTCAGAGCGCTTGAACGGTTTTCAAGAGACGCAGGTTCAAATCCTGCTTCGTCCAAATTTTTATACGTTTTTAAATTTAGTATAAGTAACAAGTTGTATAAAAAAATTGCCTGAATGCAAGCATGATGGTTGCAGGTACAATCCTCATTTGCAGAATATTTATATATTAAAGCGCGAAAATTAGGTTTATAAGTGTGACCTATTTACCTGTCTGTTGCACTGTAACTCCTGAATGAATGAACAGACTTAGCGAGATTTTTATATCAAAGGTCTTGTTAAGTAGCTTCACTTCTACATAAACTACGCCAATTTTTTTTTTAGCTTCACGCTGTATACCGCACATTGCAGGGTAGGCAGAGGGAACCCGGGAACCTAGTGTTGAGACACTACGTTCCACTTCCGTTCCCCACTTTCCGCCGAATTTGAGACATTGCGTGTTGAGTGGTGGAACTCAACGCCGCGCTTTGCCTTATTACCAGAGCGAAGAAATGAAACATTTAATATTTAAATTGAAAATATTAAATATTTCATTTCCTCTACTGGGGATCAAACCCAGAATCTCTCGGTAACGGTCACACGCTTGTGCCACTGCGCCACGATAGGGTTATTTTAATTTTAAATATTGTTATTTCGTAGTATAGCGTATAATTTTTAACTAACACAAACATAAAAATAATTTAAGAGCACTTTTTTAATATTGTAGTCTTTAACAATAAAAAGTTAAATAAAAAATAGGTCTAGATATAAAATAAAACACAATTTGAACATCAACATGTAAATAGCACGAGAACAATTCACAACACTTACATACTGACATACATATTAAACATAGCCATATTATAATAACAACATATCGCTCAGTCGGTGGAACAATGACGTAATTGCAATTTTTAACATATTAAAAAAAGAACTTAGGAAAGTAAAATACTAAATTTAAAAACGTATAAAAAATTGAACGAAGTAAGATTTGAACCTGCGCCTCTTGGAATCCGTCCAAGCGCTCTGACCAACTAAGCCATACGTTCTCACCAAGCTCCGTCGAAATCCTTATACAACTTATTTATGTTGTTAGCATCAAACGTTAAAAGATTTTATATATATATATATATATATATATATATATATATATATATATATATATATATATATAACATAAAAAAAACATGCAATGACGTCATTGTTGCACCGATATATATTCTATACAAATGCTGACGACTGTAAAAGCCACAATAAAGCTTTGTTTTTATTTGAAACAATGTTCACCACAAGCTTGGTGTTATATATATATATATATATATATGTCTATATTGAGCGAAGATTATAACATTTGACACTAAGACCACTATGTAATACAAGTTTTGTGCTGTCTGTCTCTCTGTAGCACCGTACTTCCTGAATGAATGAACCATTTTGAGGGTGGTTTATTTTGTTATCAAAAGCCTAGTACCCAGCAATGTTTCATGAAAATCGAAACAGCACTTTAGAAGAGCTACATGCATTTTGTCAAAATAGTGATTTTAGGGTCGGCGTAGTTTCTAAATTTTATTTTTATATATGGAAGTGTTAATTCAAAAAAACTATTTTTGAATTACCGCTTCTATATATAAAAAAAATAGCTATGTAAGTACATTTTGAGGTAATGATAGTATTTTTTTTTGAAATCAGCATTTTAAGGCAAAAACTGTCTATTGTATTCTAATATCACCTTTCTGAACACTTAATATTATGTATTATTAAATAATGTTTCAACCAACATCGTAACATGAGGATTGTTAAATATTTGGTCTGTCTGTTTGTCTGTAGCTCCTGGAAGAAAATATATATATATATATATATATATATATATATATATATATATATATATATATATATATATATATATATATATATATATATATATATATATACATGTAAAATATAGCGTCAAGCCGTAAAATAAAACATTAATAACAGCCCATATTAAATAGTTTTTCTTACATATTTTAACTATACAGTAACTTCGCTTAGAAATAGTGTATTATATTTATTAAATTATTTTACTATTAAATAATAAAATCTCTATTTGTACAGTAATTGGCCAAAAAAAGTTTTACTACTTTCGTCAAAGGCAGTTTGATTTAAGGCAATATGGTACACAAGGCAGCTTATTATTATTACTGTCATAAATATTGTATGTCACAGATTATTTATTTTATTGTATATATATATATATATATATATTTATATATAAAATTAATATTTTTAATCTGTACTCTTTTTTGTACTGTAAGCAAACATTGCAGGTACTATTATTGTTTAAATATGATTTTTATTCTATTTTATTACACAATATTCTTCATTAAATATAAATTTGAAAAAATAATAACAACGAGATATCGATTATAAACATCGAGACAAAACAACTCGAATAATATCGATTATTTTCATATAAAAGCAAATTCCATTTACAATTCACAACTTATGAAAAAAGCACTTTATATATATATATATATATATATATATATATATATATATATATATATATATATATATATATATATATATATATATATATATATATATATATATAAATATATATATGTATAATCTACAATCTAAATATAATAGTAACATCGCACGCTTAAAGTGTAAACCTGCTAAATCCGTTTCTTGTATTTATCAACTCGTACATTTCATATACTTAGAAAATATAAAAAAAAAAGAATTTCTAAATAAATATCAATTTCTAAATTTCTAAATTTATATCAAATGTATTTAGTGAGGAACGGAGTGTCCTAACACTAGGTTGCCAAGTTCCCTCTGCCTTACCCTGCCATGTGTGGCATACACCGTGAAGCTAAGAAGTGAATTTAGGGAAAAAGTATTTCAAAATGGTTTTCTGTACTGTTATACACTTTGTTAATAGTACTTTAAATCTTACTTTATTAATTAATATATATATATTTTAAATAATTAAATTCAATCAGACAATAAAAAACAAATGTTTGTTTGTTCGTAATTTACTATAGTATAAATAACAACATGCACATGGAAAGCAATGGATATTTCAAGACCATTTATTTACTAGCGACCCGCCTGCGGCTTCGCCCGCTTGAATTGCAATACTTTATTTAAAAATCTCCATTACTTTCTTGTTCTAATTAACTCATCACTTTTAAGGCATTGTGAATACATTGAAAATTCAAATTTTTGCTTAGTGAATTAAAAATGTTATAGCTTTTTTCAAACAAAAATTTCAAAATTGAGGTCATTTTATTATTTATTAATTAATTTAAATAAAATTATTGTAAATAAAATAAAATGATTTAAATTAATTATTTTGATTTATTTGAATAATAGGCAGTTAGCAGGTTTACACTCTAAGCCAAAGTATATATAATATATTTGGCCATCACTTTACAGTATACATATTTAACATTGAAAATTTGACATCTAAATCGTTTTTATATAAATTGTTATAATTATAAAAAATAATACTTTCATTTCTCATATTATTTAATAACAATCATTTTTTTTCTTGTGGTTTTTTTTTCCAATCATAAGACATAATCACAATATTTTGACGTGTTTTTTTTTAATAATTATAAAAAATGTTTATATTTCAAAAAATAAACGTCATTTAAATCTTTATAGAATAAAAAATGACACATTTTTCTTTGCCAATATAATTTTTTAATAACTTTTCTAATCTGTTCCATTTTTTTATTTTAAAAAATAAAAATAATAACAAAAACTACTTCATAATGTAACATTTTAATCTGTCTTTTATATTTACTTTTAAAAAAAAAATCGTCCACCATTTTGAAACATAAACGTCATTAAGTATATATTATAGAAAATGGCACATTTCACTTACATTATCATATCATAATTTTAAAAGCACACGTTAATAGACTTATTATAATAAAAGCACATTTTTCGCGTTTTTTTGTCCTAAACGTCAAAATTAGCCGCCATTTTTTATTATTATTATACCTATATATTGTTTTATTGTGAACATTTCTTCTTATACATAACGTTTTAATATTATTCGAGAATATTAATGTTACTACCATAATATTAATTTCTTTGATGCGTTTTTTTGCGAAAAACGGGTTTTTTTTATATATAAATATAATTTTAATAGTCAGTTTTGTAAGGCGTTTCCATGTCTTCAGCGCTTTTTAGCATTAAGTAGTAACTGTTTACGCATAGAATACAATATGCGAGGATACCTGGAAAATATAACATTGGTAATTATTTATTTGGACAACGGTTGAAAGTTTCATTGTTTTTCAGTATCCTGCACATAACAGGGTACAGCGTGAAGCTGAAAAAAATCACTATAAAATGGACTTTGTCAAAATGGCTGAAAAGTGATTATTTATTGTCCTTGTTTGTTCTTTTGTAACAATACAAATTAAAATATAAACATAATGCACTTGTATGCACCAATCTCCACTACAATAGAGAAGGATATAAAAAAAATCTATAAAGATTTAGAAATCAACATGGTTGAAATTCGTTCGCGTGAAGTAATTATGGGTGCAGTCCCACATTCAAATAACCTCGTGTTTCTCTTAAGCCACAATATTCGTCAATATTCAAAATTCGTCTAATAAGACTTGACAAGTGAGTGACGAAAAATTAAGGCGTTAAGTGCTGATATATTTATATATTTATTTAAGACCGTCAACAGAAGAAACTTTACAATACAGGCAAATCACAACATGCTCCAGTAAAATAACAATTGATATTATAGATTAAAAATAAAAAGTAATAAAATTAATTTAAGTATTAGTCATATAAAAAATGCTAAAAATATAGACTATAAAAAATGTCTTTATATATAATTTAATTAAATAGCAATATATGAAGTCAAAATCTGCAAATTTGCACGTATACAACGATGTCATAAACCCACACTTTCTTCATCCCGCTACACATTAAAGGCTCTACTGAAAAGCAAAATCTTGAAAGACATCGTAATGACGATTGGGGTCGAGCTATTGTCGAGCGTCTTGAGCATGTGAATGATGCACAGTACCATAATTTCCTGCATGAAAAAATTGTATCAAGTACCATCAGCTGAAGATATAAAAAAGAAGGTCTGTATGCCACTAAGATAGAAACTGCGATGCAGTTCATATATTCTTACTATGAGCAGAATTACGATGAGTGTCAGTGTTCCTTGGACTAAGTGATGGACAAAATTGAAGAGGATTACCACATAATAACAGTAAAAGCGCACAACTGCTCAAAAAATAAGGTGATGATTTTTTAATTGCGATCAGTACTAATAAAGTTCGTTTGTTTCCGAAATAGAAGATTTAAGTTATTAGCAGAAGCCTGATATATTCAAAAAAGTGATGACAATGGAAAAGAACGTAGGTTTATTTTGAAGACAGCAGCAGAAATTATACAGGACATTCGCTCTACGGTCTATGAGACAAAACATTAGTCTCCATTAGATATTTTTTTCAAAACTCTGAGTCTGATATACATGAAACTTTGAACAGTCACAGTCGAGAGAAAGGGACACAATACAAGGGCGACATATTACCCTTACACGTGCTTCGTCAAAACCGGCGGCAGTTGTAGAATATTTGAGACAAATATACGAAAAACACTTCGATCTTATGAAAAAAAAAATATTAATACATAAATTGTACGATTTTTTTCTAGTTTAATTTGTATACATAAATATTTATTTCGTAAAATGCGTCGGAAAGGAGGCATTCCCAAAAAACCGTTTTTAGGCGCCATTTTTTAAATATGGCGGCGCGAGCGGCGCGGATACGAGGTGGCAAAGTTGAAATTCGAAAAGAGCATACCGAAATCCATAAAATAGTCAATTTTCATAACTCCCGGAAAACTTTCCAGGCAACCCCCTTTTTTCACCAAATGATTGGACTATACATTCAAATTTAAATATTTATATTTATTTTATTCAAAACAAGCAGTTACAAGCTTCATTTTTTAAATATCAGACATGAAAAGAACCCAAGCAAGAAACATGGCTCGACTTTTTTTAAATCAATTGCAGCATACTTCATTATTACTGACAGTGAAACCTTTGAGAAATCATAAATGTTATTACTGACAGTGAAACCTTTGAGAAATATGTCTTATATGCGCAGGGTTTGATATATAAAGATGGAAGCAAGTTCGAATCATATATAAATTTGTATATATTTTACAATATAATAAAAAATAATAATATAATACGTGTATACAAAATATAGATACGGTATTGTGCAAAATATATGAATTATTAACATAATTTTAATACATTAATAATACAATAGCCAATACATATTTATTCTTACTTCATTTAATTGTTTTTTTCAATTAGTTTACGTTGTAGCACAGTGGGACAACGTCTGACTGTGAATGCAGCGGTTGTATGTTCAATTCCTATTTAAGTAAAATATTTTTTTTTTCAGCTTCACGCTATATCCCGCACAAGGCAAAGTAGGCAGAGGGAACCCGGGAACCTAGTGTTAAGACACTTCCGTTCCCCACTTTAAGCCGAATTTGAGGCATTGCGTGTTGAGTGGCGAAACTCAACGCCGCGCTTTGCCTTATTACCAGTGCGAAGAAATGAAACATTAAATATTTAAATTGAAAATATTAAATATTTAATTTCCAGAATCTGTCGGTTACAGCCACACGCTTACGCCGCTGCGCAACGACAGGCCTCAATATATATATTTTTTAAATGCAATAACTACAAAAACTCACCAAAAAACAATATCCCCTCCAAAAAGGCCAGAAATATATGAGATCCAGTGGTGGTGAACCCGAAGGTCATAGAGAATACCACGTAGGCCAATGACGCCAGGTACAGCGCCACCATCACCCACACCCACACACGCAATCCTGTCACACTCCTCTGGAATTCAAAAAGAAACACTTATTCACTCACTCAGCTTCACGCTGTATCCCGCACATGGCAGGTTTGCTGGTTTGCTTTTCCATTTTACGCCAAATTCGTGGCATTGCGTGTTGATTGGCGTAACTCAACGCCGCGTTTTGCCTTGTGACCAGAAAACATTAGATATTTATATGGAAAGTGTTAATTAATTTCCTCGGGTTGGGATCCTACAACTTGTCGCGTGTAAAGTGCGTTTGTGTTAAAATCTTGATAAAAAATATATAGTTTTTTTTTAATTATCAAGATTTTACAAACATTTGTCGTGAGAATTGGACGCTGGCGTGAAGCTTTAAATATTTAATATTTGCATTTTCTCGCTGTATTTACATTTACAAAGAAAGGCGTTAACTACTGTCATTCAACACACAATTCCTCCAGAATTCGGTGGAAAGTGGGGAACGGAAATGATTTAATGGGAACGGAGTGACGCACCACTAAATTTCCTCTGCCTACTATGTTATATGCGAAATACAACGTGAAGCTGTAAAAAAATACCCTCCTGATCAAAAAATGAGGATCTGTTCTTCATTCTGTCAAAGAATTTTCTATTCTGCATACTATATACAAAAGACGCTAATAGCTAAAAAATATATATATATTTGTTTAAACGTAGTACCCACGGTATGGTATGCCATGAAATTAATGGAGCGCAATTGATTTTAGAATTTTCTCTTCTCTCAGCTTCACGCTGTACCCCGTCCGGGAATCGGTAGTGTTAAGACACTCCGTTACGTTGTCCACTTTCCGCCATATTTCAGGCATTGCATGGTGATTGGCGAAACTACGTTTAAACTACATTTAATAAACAGCGACACAAACGTGTGACTGTAACCGATAGGTTCTGGGTTCGATCCCCACTCGAGGAAATGAAACATTTAATATTTTCAATTTAAATATTTAATGTTTCATTTCTTCGCTCTGGTAACAAGACAAAGTGCGGCGTTGAGTTTCGCCACTCAACCCGCAATGCCTCAAATCGGCGGACAGTGGGAAACGGAAGTGGAACGGAGTGTCTTAACACTAGGTTCCCAGGTTCTCTGGGCATACTCTGCCTCGTGCGGGATACAGCGTGTAACTAAAAAAAAAAAAATAATAATTAAAAAGTGACCACAACTTGCCAAGCGCACTACACACACCACTCACCTTGTGCACAGCATAGATCAACGTGGCAGCGAGCAGCACGTGCACTGTCGTGAACACGGCGACCGAGGTGGAGATCTTGAACCAGGTGGAGTACAGGTGGTCCTCCGCGTCCTCCACCGTCCCCACGCTGGGGCGGAGTGACTCCGCGAAAATAGACGACAGTATCATTAAAGTGAGAGACACTAGCTGGAAATGACATATATATTTTTTATAGTATTGTAGATTTTTATATAGTATGAGCAGCCAGCAGATATAATATTTTAATATAAAAAAGAAAAGAAAGAAAAGAAAAGAAAGAAAAGAGAAGAGAGAGTAAACGCTTTAATAGACACCGAAGGAAACCCCGTTTAATTCCGCTCTCCAACACGCAATACCTCAAACATTCGACAGAAAGAAAAGTGAAAAAACCGATCTTTCCCGTGCATCTTCATATACTTTGAAACATACTAAATTTAAAAACAAAAAAAAAATATATTAAAAATTTTTATACATTTTTCAATTTAGTATTTTTCTTTCCTAAGTGTGGAATAACAATTTAAAAATTGTAAAAATATTTTAAAATATCTTACCAAGTGTAAGTATGCAATGAGCTTAGTGCCCGACTCCAGTCCTAAGCACCAGCAGAAGGACGTTATATGCGGCACGCCCATTTTTTTTCGTTTCGGGTTTCTCTCTCTGTAAATAAATAAATAATATTCTTTAAATATTAATGTGAGCGGCGCAGGAGCAGTTCTACTGTAAAGGCAACAGGTTGTGGTTTCGATACCCAGTCGAGGAAATTATTTTGTTTTATATTTTTTATTACTTTGCTAAGTAACAAGATTAAGTGCATCGTTGAATTCCTCCACTCACCCAACAATCAATGCATTACCCCACAGAAAGTGGGAGGTCTTAATGTAAAAAGGAGTGTCTTAACACTGTGGTCCTAAGTACTCTGCCTATTCCGCCATGTTCGGGCTATAGTTACAAAAAAAATAGTTATTATAGTATTTTATTGAATCACCTTAGGCCTGTCATGGCGCAGCGGCACACGCGTGTGACCGTAACCGACAGGTGGTGGGTTCGATACCAACTCGAGGTAATTAAATATTTAATATTTTCAATGTAAATATTTAATGTTACATTTCTTCGCTCTGGTAAAAAAGCAAAAGCGCGGCGTTGAGTTCCACCACTCAACACGCAATGCGGAGTGTAAGACACTAGGTTCCCAAGTTCCCTCTGCCTACCCTGCCATGTGCGGGATACAGCGTGCAGCGTGAAAGTGAGTGTTATTGAATCACGCTGTATCCCGCGTATCCCATAACATTCATAAATTATCAAATGGGATATAAGTATATCTATAGATATATTTTTATTTCTAGTAATCATACATTTTTTATAATAGTGCGCATGCGCATAGTGTAGTAATATGAAAACTAGATTTACTAGTTTTCATATTACTACACTATGCGCATGCGTACTATGCGCAAATCTCAGAAGCCGTCGTGGCGCAGCGGCACATCTTCTGACTGTACACGCAACGTTTGTTAGTTCGACTCTCAAGTGGAGAAACGCATTATTTTCTTTTTTTTTACTTCAGCCACAAAACCATCCGCGGCGTTAAATGTCGCCACCCAATCCGCATTATTTAAAAAAACAAGGAACGGAGTATCTTAACACTACATTTCCTATGCCTAAATTAAAAAAAAGAGACAAATTAAACTAATGTATATTTTAGTGATATTCTTGTTTTTGTCGGTTTTCCTCCACAAAATGCTAGCTGTAACTTTCGATTAAATTAGTATATAAACTCACTCTATAGTAAACTGACTCACGTCCGTCGACATCGTGCACACAAACCAATATAATATCTAATGGATGGAAACCTTTGTAACATTAATCAATAGTGGTGAACGATCAGGTTTTTCTAATCGACAAGCCTTTAAGGTAAATATGTTGTACAGATTATACAAGGGGCCATCCATTAATCATGTGATGTTTCTTTTTAGTATTCCCCCCTCCCCCTCCCTCCCTCTCCCCCTCAATTAACTATATAAGACAATAACAATTAAAGTTCATTGATTAATAAGAAGTTTAATTTTGATTGTGTTATATAGTGAATTTATGAAGAAAGGCTTTAATATATGACATTAAATATTTTGATGGAGCCTGCTGTGGTACTGAGCAGCATCAACAAGTATCAACTGTAAGCGTGACAGGGTTTAAGCCCCACTCAAGTAAACGAAATATTTAATGTATAATATTAATATTTATATATTCTGGCTCTGCTAATATGGCAAATGTGGAGAACAATATTTTTCACTACAATTTTCTTATTACAAATACTGGTAGCTATCACGCCTAAGATTCAATGTTTGTCAATTCTATGCATTGTTCGCCTTTTAAATTTTATTACTAACAAAATTTTTCCCGGATTGAAATTAACATCATAATTATGTAAATATCACGTCTTTACCTCATTTCCCTTTTTATGTCAAATAAATATAGACTCTAATGATAAAAGAAATATACTGTATTATTCTAAAGGCACCAATACAGATGTTTTCGTTTTTCTTGGATGTCTATATATAACTAGTATCTAATACATATTGATTTCAATTCTCATTCGTAAAAAAATATTATTAATATTTTCTTGTACGTTGTAAAGCGCGGCGTTTAACTCAGCCACTAAACACGGATAATTTTGACACAAAATTTTGCCTTTTCTGCTTTGCTCATTTAAAGCAAACAAACATCTCATACAGAAATTAAGCCTTTAACCACTGCGAACATTGAAGGAGACAATATAATTAACACACAATACATCCATTAATAAACTCAAGTCAGCTTCACGCTGTATCCCGCACATGGCAGGGCAGGCAGAAGGAACTTGAGAACATAGTGTTAAGACACTCCGTTCCACTTCCGTTCCATACTTTCCGTCAAATTTGAGACATTGCGTGGTGAGTGGCGAAACTCAACGCCACGGGATATGAAAACATTAAATATTTAAATTAAAAATATTAAATATTTCATTTTCTCGAGTGGACATCGAACCCACAACCCGTCCCATCGAACAGTCACGAGCTGTGCCGCCACGACAGGCCTCATAATCGGCATCAATTAATATACAAAAACAAATATACGATATTTTTTTCTCATAACGCTATCACATGATAATGACCTTTCAAGGTCTTTTATTGATCTTTATATAGATCAGATCTCGCTAGTTTACAGTAGAATCGACAAATTGTGGCCCCCTATAGTTATTTATATACAATTTTACTACTCCAAGGCGGCCGCAACTCGTTAGCTGTACTAGACAATTCTCTTTTATCAATGTACAGGCGGTTGTATCAATGAGAATGTTTTCTATATATATTTTCGGGTTTTGTAAATTTTATTTGTTATTATTGCTATAAAATAAATAACTGTATTAATATTAAAATTTAAACTCTTTTTCGAAAAAAAAAATTACCATTTGTAAAGGGTAATGTGGCACTCATATAGTCTGTTCTCAGATATAAAAACTACCTTATTTAAAAAAAAAATACTTTTGCAAATTTATGCCAAGGGACATTCGTCTCCTAATATCCTACGTCCTATAATGGACGCGAAGTGACAAATGACAAACACGGTATTCTTTAATAAGATCTTGGATTTTCGCGATGATACAGTAGACACAGGTAGTCTACCCGTGACCACGTAGTACTATAAAGCGTTCGAAGCATCGGGTTTCTAAACTTTATAGGAAACAGTATACGCAATTACTCCGGTTAAAATTGCTTCATTTAAAACCATATTCTTCCTTCTAACAACTAAAAACATTGTTAAAAAAACCATTGTTAAGATCATTCAAAGAAATATTAATTAGAAAGAGATGTTTTTACTATTTTTAAAGTGTTATTCCACAATTAGGAAAGAAAAATACTAAATTTAAAAACGTATAAAAATTTGAACGAAGCAGGATTTGAACCCGCGTCTCTTGGAAACCATCCAAGCGTTCTGAACGAATGCCTTAGTTGGTCAGAGCGCTTGAACGGTTTCCAAGAGGCGCGGGTTCAAATCCTGCTAAGTTCAAATTTAGATACGTTTTTAAATTTAGTATTTTTCTTTAGAAAGAAATGGCTAAATGGGTGAATATAAAATAAATGATATTATTTTTGCGTCTGACTGTACAATAATGCTAATACTTGAAATAACAATAAAAACTGAATCAACGTGTGCACTCCCTATTGAGATTGGAGACTAAAAAAAGGAGACCTAGTAATTATTTATAAATAGACATACACACTATTTGATGTTGATGTACAATATTTTTCATATAGCTTTAGATAAAAAGACACCGTCGCTGTGCCAACAATGACTACATTCATACAAGATTGTTCTATGTACTATTCATATGAAGTAAAAATTATATTGAAAATATTTTACTTTTCTTTTATCCTATTGATGAAATAAATTTAATTTAAATAAATGAAAGATCAAAACTTTACATATGACATGTATGTCATAATATTTGGAAATGATAGTGTAATACCATTAATATTGAGCTTGTAGTAACAAATTATAGCGTCTAAAAAGATAATGTATCATATTTAAGTAATCTTAATTTAATTTAATAAATTAATTTTAAGTATTTAACTACACAAAGTAAGTATAAGCACAATACAATAACTAAACTTTATTATACTCTAGATCAGGCCTGAGCAAATGGGATTCCTGCGGTAGAAATTTGTCTGACCCATAAAGCATTGTATATATTATTATTAAAAACACAAATAAAAAAAGAACTATTTTGACTAATATTCAAATGACTTGATAAGTAACTTGATAATAAATATATTGATTAAAAATGTTGGTTTTAAAATTCACCAATTGACATCTTTAGCAAAAACTATACTTAAAATTAGAAAAAAAACTGTTTGGCCAGAGGTCAAATTTTCATGTGCAATGTGGCCCCCTACTCTAGATATATGAAAAGGCTAACAATGGATAGAATTGACATACATTGAATCTCAGTCATGATAGCTATCATATCAGTATATGTCAAAATTGTACTGAAAAATATTGTTCTCCGCTTCCTACCAGTATTGCATGTTGAGTAGCCGAACTTAATGTCATGTTTTGCCACATAACCAGAGACAGAATATGAGGTGAGGCATATACCTTGTCACGCTTACAGTTGATGCTTGTGTCATCATTAAATTTTTTTAAGCAATAATCAAAATATTTACATATTTAAATTTAAATTTTTAATTGTTCTAGACTACAATATGATAAAATTCTTATAAAGATGTTATACAACAACATTACCTTGTATACCTGTCTTATAAAAAATTCATATACATAGAATTAAGTACTAGATTGTATACCTTAAAGTAGAGAGATTGATTATTTTATGGAATGCCTTTTATTGGCGGCAAATAGGATAAATAGATTAAACGAGCAAAAATGTGACAATGATTGCAGTTTGAGAAGCTCAGATTAGGGACTTACAACCCTTAAAAGTATAGGTTTAACAGGTCCCTTTTAAAAAGTGGTACAGAAACCCAATCCTATATAATTAAACCAGACAAGAATAAATAAACCTTCAAAGATATAAGGCTTTAGCAGTAATATACTGCTATTTCCTCTAACACATTTAGTCCCATTGTTTAAAATAAAAATACTGGTTATTAAGTAAAATATTGTTTTAGATAAATATATAAGTTGCAAGTTATATTACACGACAACATACTCTTTTTTACAGTTAATCTACACTTATATTTATAAAGCCAGTCTTTTTTAGCTCTTCATCAAGCTGGGTAGGTGGGAAAGGGCTGAAAAGTTTATTATTTTAAATGCTATATATTCAGGAATTATAGATTTGAATAAAAAAAAAATTTATTTTGTTATAAAGTCATACATATTCATAGTTTTGATGTAACCTACTGTACCTATGCTTAGTGCTACATGTTTAGCACATATATCTTAATTATTACCATTGGACAATGTGGTGGAAAGCCGCTAGCAGAAGCTTGTATAAATTTAACAAATTTTCTTAACATTATTTATACAATTGGTAAAGTTCAGAGTACGTCAATTTTAAAGGAATACTAATTAATAATATCAAAATATTTCTAGAATTATCATTTCTAATTGGTTTTGTCATTGTTTATTTAAGATAAAACTAATTTACACGTGATAACAAAACGCCTTTCCTAAACTACTCAATAGTACGTCAACATTAATATCAAAAATATATTTGATTCCGATTCTGCTATAATTACTATCACACAAACTATATATATGAGTAATTATAGTAGAATCATATTCACATACTATATATAAAGATATATATTTTTCTAAGTTTAAATCTTTACGTTTAATTACATATTCTACACACGAAATGAGTAAAACAATAAGCGACGTTAACAGAACATAAATGTTCTGAGATTAGTATAGTAACAGCCATTACATACCTATTATTTAATATTAAATAATAAAATTAAGATGTTTTTTACCTGTACGTTGATTCTTCAAATATTGGGATTTCTTATTAAACACTTCAATATGTTATTTTAGAATTTAACACTATTATAAAACTATATGTAAAATGGAGGTAGAAAGTTTTATTTAAAAGACAATAATTACGTCTATTAACTTAATAACAAACGCAATCCAAGAGAAAAACTTATATTTTCTTTAGAATCAATTGAGTGTTGATTTCGAAGTTTTCATTCTTGAAATTTAAAATTCTTATGAATAAAAGAACAGTACAAAAGATATAGTCTATACAATAAGAAAGGGACAGCAAAGGAACGTATTACATTGACAGACATTGACATAACGTTTCATTTTATGCGGAATGTTTTTTCTCATATTTAATTTTGTTTGTCTTTTTTTTTTATTGTGTATTATTTTTATTTTTATATAAAATAATACAAAATTATAGTATTAATTGTGTATTGTTATTATAATGTAGTTAAAACAAGAAAATTTTGTAAACAGTGAAATGTGGAAGTACAAAATGGCGCTTGCATAATAATTTACGTAAAACTGAAAATGAAATTAAAAAACTGAAATTAAAAAAAAATCTAAATTTAAATAAATGATATGTAATTATAGCACATTAAATCAAACAAGCTCATTATTTTCGTTAACTATATTCTTTGCTGGTAAAAAGTTGGCATAAGAAAAAAAGGGTCAGAAGGTATGTATTAAAATATATTTTATTATTAAGAAGCATTTATTTACAGCAATATATTATCACTGATATCATTTCACTCGTAAAAAAATAATAACATGAAACTAATAACAAAATTTTAAATCTGCGACACATAAATATTTATATTTTTTATTTAAATCTAATTAAAAAACGGAAAAAAACCGTATTACGCATTGTTTCTTATTGCTGATTACAAACACTATCCATACAGTATGGACCATATTACCAAATATTTTATTATTTTCTATAGTTTTAATTTTAAGAAAGATCATAAAAAATATTTTCCGCTAAGCATTTACGTATACATTAAAAGTTAACTATACATCACAGAAATATATTTTCTTAAATATAAAAATACCTAACAGGATATCACAGATTTTGTAGAAATAACCAAAAAATATAACTTCTGTATTTATATATTTCTATTTATATAATAGACAAATAGAAAATGAAAAATTAAATGAACCAAGCAAAAAGTTATTCATACAACAACGTAAAATACATTATCTACACCATTATAGTTGTTTAAATCTTAAAAAGATATTTAAGGAGAGTAAAAATACTGTAAATAATATGTTAGAAATAAAAACAAAAAGCGGCAATAAATACCAGCAGATACCCCTGGTGGGACTCGAACCCACAATCCCCGGCTTAGGAGGCCGATGCCTTATCCATTAGGCCACAGGGGCTTACAAAATGTTGACAAAATTTTTATAGCACATTCTCTTTATATTGTTTATTTTATATAAAAACTATTTTTTACACATGACTTTGCCTGAAATTTAAATAACAATCAAACTGTGATGACGCGTATATTAAATAACGTACATACTTAAGTTATATTATTTACCGATATATGTATTTACATAATATGCATGTAAAGTGCTTAATATATAAACAAAGATATATAAGACAGAATTTTATATTCATTGCCTTCTTTCTGTTTCCACTGTATTTTTCTGACAAAGTCCAATATTTTTTTTTTGAGTTTCACGCTGTATTCCGCACATGGCAGGGTAGGCAGAGGGAGCTTGGGAACCTAGTGTTGAGACACTCTGCTCCACTTCCGTTCGCCACTTTCCGCCCAAGTTTTGAGGCATTGCGGAACTCAACGCCGCTTATTGCCTTTTTACCGGTTCATCACTAGCTTAAAAATGTTAAATTATAACAATAAAGATTGAGTGTTATAGGTATAGCACATAAATAATTTTTCAAATTTCTTTGAAAAATCGGCGGAAAGTGGGGAACGGAGGTGGAACGGAGTGTCCCACTTTCCGCCGATTTTTTGAGGCATTGCGTGTTGAGTGGCGGAACTCAACGCCGCGCTTTGCCTTAATACCAGAGCGAAGAAATGAAAACATTAAATATTTAAATTGAAAATATTAAATATTTC
>DWMZ01000875.1:0-18896 GCA_018249855.1 Eueides tales michaeli
TTATTTTAAAATAAAAGGATACTTCAAAAATAAACAAAGACTTCTTATTCTTAACAATTGACCAAACCAAGTAAACTGAGAAATACATTTTTTTAAGAATCTATTCACTGTAATAAGCAATTTTAATAATTAGTAATGATTACTACAACAAGCACCAATATATTAGTGATTAAATAAAAATTAATAAATTCAAAACAGAATATTTTTTAACTTTAGACCTGTTGAAATGAATATTATACATCTTTTTGTTTTTTTTTTATTGTAAATGAAAATCTACTATAATATTTGAAGAGAAGTGTATTTGAAGATGAACAAGTTACCTTACTTTAATAGGACAGTAATAGTTTTTTTACATTTTATATCAAATAAATAGTAATGCAATAACTCATCGTTTCTGTGGAAATCATTTTCAACTTCCACAATATTTTTTCAAAAAAATATTAAGAAAGCAGGCGGTGGTTCCTTTACTCCTACTTAAACAGAGAGAGAGAGAGAGAGATCACTAAATACTTTTAATTGTGTATAGTCAAATGTAAACACATATGATGTATGTAGTAGTTGTATTGTTTGGTAGGACTAGGTGTTATTTTTTTTAGGACAACATTAAACTAACAAATAAAATATAATTGATATAAGTTATTTTTGAACTGATTTTTCTTAAAAAAAATAAGTTTTATGTAGTTTGATATTGTTATGGAAAATTAGCATTATAAGAAATGCTTACAAGTAATTTGATCCTAAATATTTATACTTATATTGACATTGTGTAGCATTATCCATATATTTATAAAGTTTTATTTGTTAAAAAAAAAGAAATTTTATGCAAGAAGTGTTTTATTTATAAGCCTTTTTTTAGACAAAATATACAAAGTACTTATATACAATTACCTTTTTTAAAATTTAACATTTCATTTCAACTGATAAGAGCAACCAGAGGTAAATATTGACTATACATAAACAAAATAATATTCTCTATACATACAAGCAACATGTAAGTATCATATTGTTTTAAAATATGCCTCAAGTTTATAAATTAAAATATATTTATTACATATTCTTAATAATAACACAATAATTAGGTTAACAATTCAAAACACTTCAGTGTTAAAACATATGTGAAAACGTTACTTATATCATGTGAGTCTATTACACACAACCTGTCGCGTTTAGTCACATGCTTGTGTCATTACGCCAAGATAGGCCTCGATAATATTTTAACAATATGTATTAATTGTTTGAAATATATCAACGTAAAAAAACATTTCGCTGCGTATTTAACATAATATTTGGCTCGCAAATAAAAAAAATACTTAATTACTATATATAACTGCCGAATTTCATTATAATTTTAAGGCTCAAATTCAGTTTTATTTTTAAACTTTACACTGTATCCCTATATATGAACGAGTTTACCGTTTACAGAACTTTCCGCCAAATTGTAGTCATTGCGTGTTACTATTTTGGGCTTTGCTGCATTAATATACATCCCGTTTAAGATGTTTATATTATATCTTTCAAGTACAAGCAGTGATCAGTTATACATTTATTATAAGTTCACATAATTACTCAAAAATGACGTTAGAAATAAGTTATCGTAAACATCAGTTGACAGTTATCAAGTAACATCATAAGTAAAATAATACTTTTATTAACAGCATTACATATATTAAATAAAGAGAAAAATAGTGTATACAGTAGTAACATTTAAAACAATTAAAGTTTAAATAATATTAAAGTATATTATATTAATATATTACTTTATAAATTATGTATATATAACCATTTATGAATTATTTTCCTTGCTTTTTACCGTTAAAACGTGTACAGTTGTAATATTTTCAAGCCTTTATATAAAATAAAAATAATTATATGCCTAAAATCATCATAAAATCTTACAAAACATTATTTACTTATAATTAATACAAAAAACTATTACAAATATAAATTTAATAAACAGATCGATGATTTATGACTGTATCAGTGCTGCAAGGTCTAATATAGCATTATTATTTTAGTTTACGTTAAAACAATATACCAAATTTGGCGGCAAAACCTAATAGAAGAGGTAGCCCGTCGTTGATGCGATAATTTCATAATTGATTTAGTACTTCATAGTGTTCTTTTATCGATTTTGAAGAATTGCTGTTAAGCCTATTTGCAATATGTGGCTGCTTGAGAGGACGTGTCGACGGCGGCAAGACTGCGACCGTCGATCAGACTAGGAAGTCCCCTATTCTAAGCAGACAAGCCGCGACGGAGAGTAGCGACTGAAGACATTAGACTAAGCTAGGAGGAACCGACTGTTCCTAACTGTTGTACCCGGCCGACGCGCGGACCGACCAACAGATAACCTAAAATGCATCGGGTTCGGTCGGACGGTGTCTGTGTGTGAACACACAAAACACAAGCGTCCATCTATGAAAAGGGCGTTCGTGAATGTAATGACGTCATCTCGATTTAATAAGACACTTTTGGACGGGTCTATCGCAAGGGGTGTATTCACACACCTTTACGCGTGTCGAAGTAAGGCTCAGATAAGCTTCTGCAGTGCTCGGGAATAGACTCCAGTTAGAAATCTCTAAGTTGGTCGACGTTACGCACGTTCCAGGGCAACCCGATGTCTTGCGCAAGATTTTGTAGATATAAAAACTTGTTTGTGCGCAAAAACCTTTATTGTAATAAAGATGCACGTAATGAAGCAATAAAATTTATTTCTTGTTCTTATAGTTTTCTCTTTGTTTATATTGAGAATGTAGCAACAATAGTTGCCACAATTAATGACATTTTATCCCGTTTTCATTTGAGACGAGTTCACGCACTACTAGCATATGAAAACTGAACGGTTCTTATTGCGGGTTATTATCACATTTGCGACGCGGACATCATCTGTAGATTGACCGCCCAGGCCGTAGTTGTGGGCAGTGGATTGTACGTATCATTCCGGATTTTTTGTTTAGTGCTACCCGCTGCCGACCCAGGGGGAGGCCCAGCTTAGACGACCAGCGACCGAGGTGGCAGCTCAGGAGTCGAGATCAGGGAGAAGAAGGTCTCGTGGTAGGCGCCTCCTGGCGTCAGGCGGCCTTGTGTGCCACGGGGCGATGTCCTGCAGGTGCAGGTGGTCCGAAGCATCGGCGCGGCGGAACGCGTTGCTCGCGAGCCGGCCGATGTGATCCTCCAGGCTTACCATCCTCATGTCGCGATGCAGTGTTGCATTGCGCACGAAGTATGGGGCCTGGGTCACTCGCCGGAGGGCGACGTTCTAGACCATCTGCAAGTTGTTCTTCTGTCGAGGACTCAATAGGGCGTACCAAGCTGGAGAGGCGTACGTGAGGTGTGGCCTCACGTACGTCTTGTAGAGCAGCTTGGTACGTAGCGGCGGTGGGTAGAGTACACCTGCCTCTTCGGTACGAGTCCTCCGCCAATAATAAGATCTCAGCAACATTTAATTCATTTAAATACTCGTTGAGCTCGCCAGTGCAACCGTGCGTTCGTGGAGGTGTCACTCCGTTTGCTCCACCGGACGGCGCCTGCACAATGACTCTACGCGTCACAAATATGAAGTCTCGGGTCCCGACATGCCGACGCATTACTCGAACGTTAGCAGCCACCTTCCGTCAACCATTGATCTGGTAGTACACAAGGGCCTGGAGGCTCTTGATCTGGAGACTCTACCAGACGCCTTTGGCTCAGATCACCTGCCCGTACTTGCCATAGTCTCGGGTAGAGTGACTCTAGCTAGACACCCTCCGATCAAGAAGAATCACATCTCCTGGGAGAAATTCCAGGCTCAGCTGCTGCAGACGCACCTGACCTCGCCACATGAACCCCTTGAGGACGCCTCCAGTATCGACCGACTGGCGGGCACGCTCTCTAAGTCTATTCAAGACGCTATGCGGGCCGCAACGACGCCGGCGAAATCTTACAGTTTGCCTCCGATCCCGGTGAGAATAAGAGCGCTCATTCAGCGAAAAAGGAGGATCCGCGCAGAATGGCAGACCTCCCGGGACCCCTCACTTAAGACGCAACTGAACAGACTCATAGAGCGTATTCGAGCGGCGCTTAGGGAACTCGAATCCGACGCTTGGGAGCGACGCATAGAGAAAGCCTCCGAAGATTACTCGTCTCTCAACCGTTTGTGCCGCCAATTGACTAAGAAGAAGCCTGTATTACAGCCGCTCTACCATCCAGATGGCTCCCTCCGTTTCTCCGCGGAGGAGAGAGCCGACATACTGGCTAGTCATTTGGCGGTACAGTTCAAATCAAACCCCAGCACGCAGCCCGGCAGACATCTGGCGAGATGTCTGCCGGGACAGTACAGAGGGAGGTTATCGCAGCACTGACCTCTCCGCCTCGTCCACTGCCTCCGCCTCCTTACTTCTCTCCAGCCGTAGTAAGCAGGACGATTAAGAAGCTGAAGCCAAACAAGGCCCCAGGAAAGGATGGCATCACGAACGGGGCCCTTCGCCATCTACCGTGGCAGACAGTCGCAGCTCTGACTAGGCTCTTCAGCGCCATTCTGCGCCTGGGATACTTCCCTCAGGCGTGGAAGGAGGGCCTAGTCGTCATGCTGCCCAAGGCGGGGAAGAACGCAAGACGCCCAGAAGGATATAGACCTATTACGCTTCTCAGCTCGGTGGCCAAGCTGTTCGAGAGGCTACTTTTGTCGCGTCTCGCGCGGCACGAACAGTTTGGCTTCCGCAGCGAGCACTCGACCACGCTTCAGGTGGCCAGGGTGCTTCACTACGTCGCAGCAGCCGCCAACAGGAAGGAGAGTGCCGTCGCAGCCTTCCTCGACGTAGCCGGCGCCTTCGGCCGCGTCTGGCATGCCGGGCTCCTATGCAAAATACACAAAATAGGAGTCCCTTACAGCATCCTCCGCGTTCTTGCGGACTTTCTACGTGCAAGGACATTCTCCGTGAGGGTGGAGAGTGCAGTTTCACGCAGCCACCCCATCACAGCGGGCGTTCCCCAGGGAAGCATCCTCTCCCCGACGCTATATAGCATATATGCGGACGACATCCCCACGACCCAGGACGCGATGTTGGCGCTCTACGCCGATGACATCGCCTTGCTGACTACGTCAATAAAACGTCACCACGCAATAGTCAAGCTCCAGCGCGCACTTGACTTGCTGCCGGACTGGCTGGCGGAGTGGAGACTCTCACTAAACGTGAGTAAAACGCAGACTATCCTCTTCGGAGCGCAAATACGAATGCCTCCTCCGCCACGCCTACAGGGTGAGCAGGTCCCCTGGAGCAAGCGTGTGACTTACCTTGGTGTCGTGATCGACCGACGGCTGACGATGCGCGACCAGGCAAAGAAAGCAGCAAATGCGGGGAAGTTGCAACCCGTTTGCTCCGCCCCTTATTTCGAGCCAACCTACCACTACGTACGAAGTTGAGCCTGTACAAAACATACGTGAGACCTCACCTCACGTATGCCGCTCCTTCGTACTACGCCCTACTGAGTCCCAAATCGAAGAGCACCCTGCAGGTGGTCCAGAACCTCGCCCTCCGGCGAGTGACCCGGGCCCCATACTTCGTCCGCAACGCAACTCTGCACCGCGACTTGAAGATGGAGAGCCTGGAGGACCACATCGGCCGGCTCGCGTTTAACGTGTTTAGCCGCGCCGGTGTATCGGACCACCTGCACCTCAAAGCCATCGCACCATGGCACACTAGACCGCCGGACGCCAGACGCCTCCCCCGAGATATCCTTCCCACATCAGACTCCTGAGCAGCCGCCATGGTCGCTGGTCGCCTAAGCTGGGCCTCCCCCGGGCAACCGAGGGTCTCACCCGGCTGGGCCGACCGCCCAGGCGGCACACGCTCACCCCACCTCCCCCGCATCCCTCCCCTGTACCTACGTGTTAATCCCGTAGGTACTTGAAATCCCCCGGGCATTGCCCATCCAACTGACGCGCCTATATTCATAGGCGCCGTTTGACACCAGGGAAAGAGGGTCATAAGCCCTGACTCCACTTACCCGCTCGCCCTTTAAGGACGAGAGGATGGAAGACGATTCAGCTTAGCGGCTATGAGTGGACGTAGCGACCAAGCGTTCTAGATCGCGGCAGCGACCACTATTGCCAGACGAGAACTCAGACGGGATGGAAGAATCTCCGCCACCTCTGCCCCAGGAAAGTCTGCCTGCCTAGTGATCACGCGCGCCGCTGACGTTTCCGTTGCCGCCCTGTCACCACCATCAGCGGGACAAGCGTTCCCCCCCGCGGGCAGGGTTACCCTACCCCCGCGCACACCGGAGATGACACCACAGCGGGCCGCGCGCCCGCCCAGAAGACCCGAAACCAGACCTAGAGGTCCCCCTCCGCACCTTCACGGATGGAATCCGAGCTGTCGCCGCCTTCGCAGCTGCACTCGGATATGATAATCGTAGCCGATAATCGTAGCAGCAGCGCGAAGCCCTTTCGCAGTCGTTGTGGGAACATATTAGTATGTTCCTCAACGACAGGTGCAAGGAGCTCGAGAACGCCGGCGCAGCACCGACGGAGAGCGAGGATCAGCCACCACCGACACCGACACCGATGAGACGACCCAGGCCCGAGGATGAGGCCACCGACGACCTACTATCAAAGAGGCAGTGCCCTGTGCCTCTTCCTCAGCGTGACCTGCGTCTTCGCCGAAGAGATGCGACAGCTCCGGCTCCTCTCGCCGGACCAACTGTCCGTCCTTCACCCGCAACTGTTGGTTACCGTCACTACATCTGACGCTACCACGACGACACCTGCCGCGCCTACACTGAGAGGCTGTCGTGGTTTTCATAGCTGTCGTGGTTTGCATAGCGTTGCCCTCAGAGCTGAGCAAGAAGGTCGCCATCCGCGGTCTTCCAACAACCACTACCCCGGACGAAATCATAGATGCCCTAGCAGAGAAGGGATACCAGGCAGAATATGTGCGGCCTATACGGGCGAGGATGGGGCGCCCTGGCTGCATATTTTTCGCGGTTATGAGCAACACACCAGACCTGGTGCCTGGCATATTCGGAGTTACCGAGCTCCTGTACATGCCAGGCATCACCATCGAGGCGTGGAGGGGCAAACGCGGCCCAGCTCAGTGCCATAGGTGCCAGGCCTTTCGGCACTCGAGCCACGGCTGCCATCGGCGCATAGCCTGTGTGAGGTGCGGAGAGGAGCACTTCGCGCGGGACTGCCCGCGCCCACTCGAAGAGCCAGCGACGTGTGCCAACTGTGGGGGCCCACATCCTGCCAATCACTCGGCGTGCCCACAGTACCGAAGAGAAGCCAGAAACAAAAGGGCCGGCACCGTGGCCCTTACACAAACAAAGACCTTCCGCAGATCGCAACCGCCTACGCCGATGGCCACTAATATGGTCGCTGCGGATACCCAGGCTGCCACTCTGATGGCACCTGCCAATCCTGCAATAGCAAGAGGGGGGAAATTAAAAAAGAAGAAAGGCAAGGGGAAGAGATCCCGTAGGGAAGACCCCCACGCCCAGTCGCAGATTCCAGCAGTGCCGCCGACCATACCAACAGCAGCAGCAGCACAGCCAGCCCATTCTCAGCAGGGCCAGAAAACACCGAACACCGCCATTGACGCGGCGCTCGACACCCTCAAGGAGGTCCTATTGGCCTTGCGGGAAGGTCGGGACCCAGTCAAGACGGTATTAGACGGCATGATGCGTATAATCACACATGTCTGAGCTGCGCATCGTTTATTGGAACGCCTCGACTGATGCTCAGGGAACAGGACATTGACCTGGCGCTTGTCAATGAAACCCATTTGCGCCCATCGGATATGACGAATCTCCCCGGATATCACACAAGCTCGGAGGATATGTACCGCACCACCAGCGACGCCCACGCGTCTCGCCCCTCCGGTCGTCCGGGCGGACTAGCCGACCAGCAACGAGCCCATCCGATGATTGCCGAGAGCGGGCACCAGCACTAGCACCTACAATGAGTGGTCGTAGCGGTGCGCGACGAGAGCGATCTCGTTCGCGCCTGCCGCTGCTTTTGCCTTCAGCATCAGCAGAGAGGACGGACGATACTCCTCCCCCCTGCCCCCAGCGTACGTCACGCCGTAGAAGGCCTGCGCCTGCGCCGTCTGTCTACCGGAGCATACGGCTCCCGGAGACATCGCCGGGCCACGCAGCCGAAGCCTTCAGGCGAGGCGCTCCGCCGATCCCCGCTGACGCGCGATGTTACCGCGCGCCCTGCCGGGGGGGCCCAGTGGGTACGTGAGGATACCTGGGGAACCAGTGGGTACGTGAGAATACCTGGGGAACCTTGGTGAACATTAGGGAACCTCAGGGAACCTTAGGGAAACGTGGTCCCTCGACCACGTTCGCCGACGCGCTCAGCGCTGGCCCGAGCCGCGCCGCACAGGCCGCTCAGGCACCGCCCCCGCCAACGCCGACGACGCAGATAGCAGCCGCAGCCAACACTCAACCGGCCAAGCCTCGATTTCCGCCACTAATTGTGGAAGATTTACCCAACTGGGCGGCCCATTTTAGGGCTCTCAAAGATAAGTTAGGACATGCCCCTAATGCGCGCCCCTTTGGACGGGGGTGCGCTTCACCCTAAGCTCGGAGGATATGTACCGCACCATACAGCAGTACCGAGCTAGAGAAGACCACAGCAATATTGTGGTTCTCGTACGCGCTGCCTTCCGAAATGAGCCGGAAGGTGGCCATACGGGGACTGCCCTCCACCACAACACCGGAGGAAATAACAGAAGCACGGAGTACGTCCGCCCTATCAGAGCGAGGATGGGCAGGCCGGGCTGCATCTTCTTCGCGGTGCTCACGAACACTCCGGAACTGATTCCCGGCATATACTCGGTTACTAAATATGCCTGGAATTAAGATAGAAGCCTGGCGAAGTAAGAGGGACCGCTGCCAGGCGTTCAAGCACTCATGCCACGGATGCCACCGGCGGCTGGCATGCATGAGGTGTGGGGAAGCTCACCTCGCGCGCGACTGCCCTCGATCTCTGGAGATCCCAGCCACTTGTGCCAACTGCGGAGGTGCTCATCCGGCCAATTACTCGGCCTGTCCGCAGTACCGGAAGGAGGCCCGAAACAAGAAGGCTGGAACAGTTACCCTGACGCAGCTGGCTCCCAGACGCACCAGCAAGGCGGCTGCTGTAGTCTCGGCGAGCATAGTCGCAGCCGAAGAAAGCGCGCCTACATTAATGACACCAGCCAACCCACCAACAGAGAGGGGAGGCAGACGCGCGTCCAATGCAGCACCAAGATGAAGAGGAAGCAGAAGCAGGCCAAGGTAACCCCCTCCTCATCAAAAGAATCAGCACAGAAGGCGGAGAAGACCGCCCAAGTAGCCAGCTCACAGACCACTCAGGCCAGGAAAACCCAGCTTGCTCACATGGCCATTGACAGAGCCATCAACACACTGAAGGAGGTCCTCCTTGCCATTCAGGATGGCCGTGACCCTGTTCAGTGCGTAATGGAAGCCATGATGAACATGATTACTAATGCCTGAAGAGCTGAGGATCATCTTCTGGAACGCCGCGGGAATTAAGAGGAGGCTCCCATTCCTGCGAATTCTGCTCCAGCAAGAAAGGGCGGATGTGGCCCTCATTAGCGAGACACACCTGCACCAGGCCGACACTTCGAACATCCCAGGCTTCCACGTGCTGCGGCTGGATGACTCTCACTCACGCCGAGGGGTTCGAGTAGGAGTGCAGAGGAGCCTGGTTTTCAGGCAGCTGCCCGACCTCAATGCCCAGTCGTTCCAATCTCTGGGCATTAAGACCAGCCTGAACGATGCCGTTTTGCGAATGTACGCCGTATACCGCCCGTGCAATCAGAGCCTTAACATCGTAGACCTGGAACTCATTATAGATGGCTCAGTTTCAACGCTGGCCGCCGGCGATTGGAACGCTCAGCATCCAGCGTGGATATGCCATTCCAATACCGGCTCAGGACGTCGGCTATATCAAGGCGCTCTACGAGTCGGCTACGAGGTGTCCTGACGAGCCGACGCACTTCTCAGCGGTCAGCATTCACCGTCCCACCACCATCTCCTCGCAGTTCACCGAGGTCTCGACATCGTGAACCTCGATACCCTTCCGGATGCCTTCAGTTCTGATCACCAGCCTGTCCTGGCCACTATCTCAGGAAGGCTGGCACTGGCCAGAGGCCCAGAACCCAGAAGGCGGATCTCCTGGGAGTGCTTCGAGGCCATCCTCCAACAGCAGCCGCTGAATCCCGAGCCTCTCTCTGAGCCCGCCAGCGTCGACCAACTGGTTGAGAGGTTAACCTCCTCAATCTAAGATGCCATGCAGGAGGCGACCATCCCTGTGCATCCACGCATGAGACCTCCAATCCCTGGTCAAGTACGCGCCCTCATTATGCGAAAGAGGAGGCTCCGCGCAGAGTGGCAGTTAACCAGGGATCCCTCGATCAAGCCTAATAAGCTCAACAAACTGAAGGAGCGCATACGGGCAGCGCTTACAGAAGTTAATTCCGAGGCTTGGGACAATCGGATTACCAGGGCCAGTGAGGACCAGCCCTCTTTGAACCGCCTGTACAGCCAACTCACAAAGAAGCGACCATACACCCAACCTCTGCTGCACCAGGATGGCTCTCTACGCTACTCAGCCGACGAGAGAGCCGAGATTCAGGCCATCCACCTGGCGGACCAATTCAAGCCCAATCCCAGCGAGACTCCGGATGCCCATGCTCGCCTACAAGCAAACGTAGAGACGGCCCTTGCTTCCCCACTTCCGTTGCAGTCAACACCATTCTTCACTCCGGCGGCCGTGAAGAAGATTATCAGCAAGCTGAAGACAATTAAGGCTCCAAGGTTGGATGGTGTCACCAACGGAGCCCTGCGACACCTGCCTATGAAGATCATAGCTGCACTAACGAGGCTGTTCAGTGCCATCATGCGACTCGGGTATTTCCCTCAAGCCTGGAAGGAGGGCTTGGTCGTGATGCTGCCCAAACCCAGGAAGAATTCGAGGCGTCCGGAGGGGTACCGGCCGATCACCCTACTCAGCTCGGTTGCCAAACTGTTTGAGAAGCTGCTTCTGCCGCAGTTGGCTTCCGCTCCGGACACTCCACGACGTTGCAGCTTGCGAGAGTGCTGCACTTTGCTGCAGCCGCCGCGAACAAAAAGGAGAGTGCAGTTGCAGCCTTTCTTGACGTTGCCAGCGCATTTGACCGCGTCTGGCACCCGGGGCTCCTGCACAAACTCCTCAGAGCAGGCATCTCACTCCACGTCTTACGTGTCCTTGCCAATTACCTCCATGGCAGGACCTTCGCGGTAAGGATGGAGAGTGCCATCTCCTGCAGCCACCCCATTGCAGCTGGCGTCCCACAAGGCAGTATCTTGGCGCCGGTGTTGTATACGTTCTTCACTTACCTCGGCTTCGTGATAGATAGGAGGCTCACGATGGCCAAACAAGTGAAGAACAAACGCTACAAACGCGGCTAGAGCCGTCCTGTACCAATTGCGACCACTGATGAAATCGAAGCTCGGACTAAGAACCAATCTGACTCTTTATAAGACCTACGTAAGGCCCCATCTTACATACGCTACACCGTCGTGGTACGCCTTTGCAAGCGCTAAGCAAAAAGAAATCCTGCAGGTGGTCCAGAACATCGCCCTTCGGCATGTTACCCAGGCTCCATACTTCGTCCGCAACTCCACACTTCAGCGCGACTTGAAGATGGAAAGCCTGGAGGACCACATCAGGCGGCTCACAATCTCCGCGTTCCGCCGTGCTGATATATCGGACCACCTGAATCTTCGGAACATCACTCCGCACCACACGAGACCGCCAGATGCGGCCCGCCGACATCTCCCTCCTCCTTTCTCCCATCCCTGATTCCTGAGCTGCCGCCTTAGTCGCTGGTCTCCTAAGCTGGGCAACCGAGGGTCTCACCCGGCTGGGATGACCGCCCAGGTAGCCTACGCTCACTCCAGACTCCTTTTCCCCATGCACCAGTCAGGTGCCATTACCTTGAGGGCCCAATGCCCACCCAATAGACGCACCCATAGTTATGGATGCCGGTAGAGACAACGGCCAAGGGGCAAACGCCTTGAAGCCGACTCCCCCGCTCCATTCCAGGAGCTAGACGGAAGAATATCCCGCTTTCCTCTGCCCCAACGTGCTACGCCCCGTTGTAGCCCCGCCCCCTTTATGTACCGGAGTATTCTGGAAGCGCCCTACGCGCCCACGAGTCGCGCCATTACCAGTGAGAACAGTATACCCACTGGTACCAGCGCGCCGACTGCGAGATCGGTAATATTTGCTGTTGCCCTTCACGTGCCTAATACAGGCCACGCGCAAGTTGCCACACCACCCCCCACCCCTGCGAGACCTAAATTTCCACCCCTCGTTGTGGAAGTTTTTCCAAACTGGGCGTCACACTTCAAGACGCTGCAACAGAAGTTAGGCCACGCCCCCAATGCACACTCGTTTGGAAAGAAAGTTAGATTCTCCCCTTGCTCGATGGCCGAGTATCCCACAGTGAAGCGGTACCTCTCCGAGCTGAAAAAAACTCAGCCGCTCTCCTGGTTCTCTTATGCCCTGCCAGGGGAGATATGCAAGAAGGTGGCCATAAGAGGGCTGCCCATTATTACGACGCCCGAAGAAATATTCGATGCACTGGCGGACCTAGGCTACAAAGCCGAATATGTCCGCCCTATAAAGGCGAGGAAGGGGAACCCGGGGTGCGTGTTCTACGTGACCCTCGCCAACAACCCGGACCTAATGCCTGGCGTATTTAATGTGACCGAACTGTTATATATGCCAGGCGTGAAGATTGAAGCTTGGAAGAGCAGGAAGGGGCCAGCGCAGTGTCATCGCTGCCAGGCCTTCAGGCACTGCAGTCACGGGTGCCATCGGGTGACCTCAACAAAGGTTTTCCCTTGCGCGAAGCGCACCGTCTTTATATATTCCGCACTAAGGCGAAGTAGGACATAGTCCTTGACATTTTAGACCTCAGCGATGAGGGAAAGAAAATTTTTAATTTTCGATCGGTCACCGGGATAAGTTTGCCTAAGAGTTAGTACCTAAGTGGAGCCTAAGGATCGCCTCCGCGCACTGGGTGAACACGCCGATCTGTTCACCAAGCTGCAGAGCTTCAAAGCTAATTAATTACTTTTCCAATGGCGGTTCGCAACGGAAATATTATTTCGTCCGACGCTAGACTCGCGAGAGTCAAACCGCGCTCTTTAACTATCGTACTTATACCAGTCTTACTAGACCCAGATGATGCCATTACAGTCGCAAACGCCCCTCTTAGGTAGGCTTCACAAAAAGCACAAGCTACAAACAACCTCGTGGACGGAGTCGACAAGCAACAGTTTGCTTAGAATACACAACTTATCAGCCCGACCCGGCGCGTACAAGTCAGTGTCCCTCCCCCTACAGTACCTGCGCGTCCCTCCACAGACACTCGCACGTGCTCGTACTCGAGAGTTCATTGAACCGGCTCCGTCCCTATTGATGGTACAACATCGTCTCACGCAGCCGCTACAGCCGCGAGGGTCGCCTCAGTCTCGACAACATGATTCGCGTAACGGTTTATTTTACGGTTACACTTCTACGTACTTGTGACCCGCCGAGTGGAGAGGGTTCCGTACGCACTCTATAACTAATTCACGTCCCTGCCCTGTGAGGCCGGAGTGAATACTTAATAATAACTTAAGTGTATTTGAGAAATCATACGAACTACCGTGTTTATGTGCAAAATCCTACCAACACTCCACTACACTAACACGCCGCTCTCGACACGACGTATATCTGATCTTGTCTTCCTTCTGGATCTTCTCTTCGTAAGTAGAAAGTTCTTAAGTGTATTGGCTGTTCGTTTCCATCGGCACTAGAAACGCATTTGCTATGTTCATGTGATGGTAATAGTTACTAATCAGGATCCCTTACTGAAACAGCGCTATCTGAAAAAAATGTCGATTATTTAATTTTGATTTCTATTACTGAAAGATTAATTCAATATTATCTGTCTTGGTATGATTGTCAATTGACATATGTAATTATTATTATCATTTTCAGATTAGACAATGGGAACATAGTGTTAAAACACTCAGTTTCAGAGGTGTAACTCGATGTCGCGCTTTATCTTAACACCAAAACGAGGAAATTATTAAATATTTTAATAAATAACTTATTGCCATAGATAAGAATCGAAATCCACAACCTTCACGTACAGTCACATACTTGTGCCCCTGCGACACGATACGTCTATAAAGTAGTATTTTAAACATGAAAGTTTGTGGCAGAGTGAAGAGCCCAACGACTACGGCATCGTAAATGTGTACATTACGCTTTACATCCTAAAGATGTACTACAGCTGTTGCTCGACGAACTACTACTGCTACGTATAGATCTACTGCGGATTTTGTTGGTATCATATGTACCTAAAAATACTTTGTCGATGAATCAAAGTTTATGTTTAAATACGAAATACGACGTACAGTATTTATAAGACGACGTACAATATTTAAAAAAAAATTATCTTTCTCATTTTTTCTTTGGTCTTGAACCTATTCCTAAAGTTAAAAGAAGTATACTACTGGTGGCATATTTATTACTACAATAAAATAATTAGCGATGCTTACTTTAGTGTGAGTAAGCGTCCCGCACATGGCAGGGCAGGCAGAGGGAACCAGGGAACCTATTGTAAAGACACTCCGTTCCACTTACTTTCCCCACTTTCCGCCGAATTTGATGGATTGCGTGTTGAGTGGCGGAACTCAACGCCGCGTTTCGCCTTGTCACCAGAGCGAAGAAATGAGAACATTAAACATTTAAATTGTAAATATTAAATATTTCATTTCCTCAAGTGGGGATCGAACTTACACTCTGTCGCGTGAAAGTCACATGCTTGTGCCACTGCGCCACGACAGTCCTCAAATGTAACACTATAGAAATAATATTTATCAAAACTTCTACTTACCTTCCCAACAAGATCGCGCGAATGTTGTTTGACCACCGTTTATTGTAAGTAAGAATCAGGAGAACTTCTATTGACGACAGTTTGATAAAAAGATTTTAAATCAAAAACCATAAATATAAAACAAATTATAAGTTCTCCTCTCTGTTTACTTCCTTTTTTTGGTAAAGAGACCTCCTTGGTGTGTTGGTTCCAGTTGTGTTTAGTATATTAGTATATTTTTTCGAGTATTTCTCCAAGAGATGATCCCTAAAAAGGAATAGAATTTAAGATTAGAGGTTTTTCTTATACAGAAATTATCTATGATGGAGTATTTATAAAGTCCCTTGTTTTGTGAAACAGTAAGTAGCTATCCGGAATAATCTCTAAATTGGTTTTTATCACATGAAATACTAACGAATCGATATACATATATAATTTGCTTTATTTTTCTTTTAAGCGCAAATATATTCTATGATAAGTCAGAAAACAAGTAGTTTTTAAATTTTATATTAAATGTTTTTAGTAAACACTCAAAAGAAATTGGGTAAATTTTTGATTTTCTACAGACCTCTCGTGGCGCAGTCACAAGCATGTGACTAAACGCGACAGTTGGTGGGTTTGATTCCCACTCGAGGATATGTCTATTATTTTAAATGTATCTTGTGTTTTCATTTCTTAGTTCTGGTAACAAAGCAAGCGAGGTGTTGAGTTCCATTACTCAACACGCAATGCTAGGTTAAAAGTTCTACTAACTACAACTTATTTATGTTGTTAGCATCTCTGTAGGGATATTTTTACAAATTTCTGCTACCCAAAGACAATCCGTTAGAATTATCGTTTGGCAAGAGAGAATGCCATTTATTAAATATTTTTACTATTATTAAACACTAAATTAAAATTGTAAAACGTATAAAAATTTCGACAGAGCTTGGTGAGAACGAATGGCTTAGTGGTCAGAGCGATTGAACGGTTTTCAAGAGGCGCGGGTTCAAATCCTGCTTCGTTCAAATTTTTATACGTTGTTAAATTTAGTATTTTTCTTTTCTAAGTGTGAAATAACACTTTAAAAATAGTAAAAGTACTTAATTTACTGTATTTTATAACTTTTACCGCACACTTTATATATTGTTAAATCTCTATTTTGACAGCGGAACTCAACCCCGCACTGTAGACATGTCTCTGGAGTGAGGACGACTAAATTTAAACTATTTATTACCATAACTGAGAACAGAACCCACCACAATCCTGTCACCTGACACAACTGACTGTGAAGCATGTACTTTATACGTAGGTTGTTAAAATAACTTACACTGATATTTGCCACATTCGCCTCGCTCACTGACCCGCGTTCGCTTCGCCCGCCCGTCCACATTCACATCGCTCTCTGTAATTATTATTGAAAAGAATAGTGTAATATTATTTGTGTTCAATTTTTTTTTGCTATAAAAAAATGTCTAAATTGGAAACACATAATGGTGGTGTTTAACTCCGGGTTGTGAACTGTGTTCCGTGTTGTCCCAATTTAAATCACAACTTTCAAAAAGCAAGATTTTTAGCAACAATTATTAACTAAAAAAAATAACTGATTACATATAACTAGACATCCTTTTGATAGCTGTAATGGTGCAGGACCACAAGCGTGTGGCTGTAAGCGACGGGTTGTGGGTTCGAGCTCCATCCGAGGAAATGAAATATTTATTATTTTTAATTTTCAAATATTTAATATTCTCATTTCTTTGCTCTGGTAACAACGCAGCGGAGTGTGTGTTCCATCACTTAGCACGCAATGCTTATAATTCGGCGGTAAGTGAAGTACGGAAGTGGAACGGAGAGCCTTGACACTAGGTTTCCAGGATCCCTCTGCCTACCCTGCTTCACTCTGTAACCCGCACATGGCAGGGTAGGCAGACGGAACTTGGGAACCTAGTTAGGACACTCCGTTTCCCACTTTCCGTCGAATTTGAGTGACGGTATTAACCGTCAAAATTTACCTCGTTACCTGAGCGAGAAAATTAAATATGAAATATTTTATATCCTCGAGTGGGAATCGAAACAAAATCCAAGTCAAATATACGTATTTTTTCCACTAAATTAATTGAATGTTATTGTTACAGCTTACAATTGCCATGTAAACGCAAATTACATATATATTTATTGCATTATTCATAAGTTAATATTATTAAAAATAATAAAAAAAATAACGTTGGTGAAAACAAACGGAGACGACAAATAATATTATGTTTATCATTTCTAATAATATTTGAAACCATTAAATAACTTACTTCCAGTAATTGCTCCAACATTGTTGCACTTTCTAGACCGACGACAAAGCACGTGGCTATATATAGGTACACTTCGAAATTACAACTGGAATTGAAAAGTGATAAATGTTGAAAAATAGTATAGCAGTATATTTAACAAATAATATGACGTTAATAGCTTTCAGTATAAGAAATTGAAATCATTTTAACAATATATCGTTTGAATAGGTCTACCGCCGGCCGCCACTACAATATCCAACTACCCACTATTTAAGTATAGATATTTTATACATTGAAATCCAGAATTTATTTAATAAGATTCGTCCACATTTTCCATCGTCTTTTTACTGTTTATCTTAAGATCCTATTTTTAAAAAACTATGACAAAAAATAAACGCCTTTATCATCTACATTGTGACATCTTACTCTAAAGAAACTTACTAAACAATAATAATATTTTAACAATAATAATATTTTAACTGAAAACGAACAAATAAAAAATTACAAATAAAGTTAAAGTTTCAAATTAATTTAAAATACAAGTTTTACAGTTCCACTTACGTAGTCAAAGTACCCGACCGACAAACTTGAAATGATACAATAATAAATAATTTGAGAAAGACTAATGTATTGTCATCACAGATAATTAATTCCTCATTATAACTATATCGTCATAGACAATAAAATTTGTAATAATTATTGATTTATCTTTTTAATTAATTATTACAACAAATTGTAATAATTAATTAAAAAGATAAAACGCGGTTAACGCGGAAAAATGGGCGGATTTCTGAATTGTGTTCACAGCATTTACGACGTTTCAACTGCTAACGTGGGTTCCGATTTAGTGAGTGCGTCAACGTTAGCAGTATTAATAATTCGGCCAACTTGTGAGTATGTTTACGAATTCAACAAGTTTAGGATACGATAAGATATGAGCAAAACCGCCGCAACAAATCTCTGTTCACGCCGAAGTATCCTAGTTTGTGTATCAATAAGTTATGTGACATATATGTTGTACGGCGTTGAGTTCTGCCACTCAACGCGCAATGTCTCATTCAAATAATAAAATGTGGTATTACGCCGCGTTTTCTTACTTAGCGCCGGACGGAACGAACGTATCTTCATGTAAACAAATATTTTACACTAGGTTCCCTAGTCCCCACTGCTACCCTGCTACAGCGTGCGTGATACAGCGTGAAGCTTGTTATTTAACTTGCGCCCTATATGTAAGTATAAACTGTATAGTATATTCTGTATACTATACAGTGATTAAGTATTCACACCGCACTTTAGATAACTAAGCCTAGGCCTTTATAATATAAATAGTATTACAGTATCTATTATGTAACAATTATCGCAATTTGTAATTTATTTTTGATTTAATATATGATTGAATACTTTTTCATTTTAAATCAATTTTAAACTATAATTTGTTAGGTAAATAATATTTATATAAAATTAAAAACAAATGCCATCTATCGATATACTAAAAAGAGGCTTTAGATATTCATGTTGTCGTCTACGAGACTTTAATTATCATCATTACTGTTATTGATCACCAACAATAGAAATAGTGAATCTGTATTTGCCTGAATTACTTATATCTTATATTACTTATATTTTAAAACATAAAATTTAGTTTTTTAATTTGTGCAATAATATTTATTTATTTATTTATTTATTTATAACTTTATTTGTACACCACAAAAAAAAAAAAAAAAAAAAA
>DWMZ01000876.1:0-18895 GCA_018249855.1 Eueides tales michaeli
GGAGGCAGAGAGAACTTGGAAACCTAGTATTATGACATTCCTTTCCTTTCATTACTTTCCGCCGAATATGAAGCTTTGCGTATTGAGCGGAATTCAACGCCGCGCTTTGCCTAGAGCGAAGAAATAAAAAGATCAAATACTTAAGTTGAAAAAAGCATCGAATTATATCGTTTTAATTATTATATTTTCAATTATTATAATAGTAATAATATCTGCGATATACTATAGGTATGTATACCGCATGAAAATGAATTTACAAAAATTAGAAAACTAGAAATATAAAGAGCATTTTTCCATACCTATTTGCAACAAAAAGCGTAGCTTTGAGAAAATCACGCTCACGGAAGATATCAAAACGTAACTCATTCATGCCAGAGAAATCACAGTATAAACGTGACTATTATAAATTCAATTCCTATTTGGTGGTTATGAATAATTTTTAGTTCCTTGCTCAAGTACCAGACAAAGCACGAAGCTAGATTCTGCTGTTCAGTATACAAGTTGTTTTGAAACAGTGCTATCATTTGGAGCTGCCCAGTTGCGACGTGTTTTTATTTATTAAAAAAAAAATGTTCAAGCACACTTATAAGTAAACAAACTTTGTACAAGACAAAGTATTTGAAGTTCTTCAAATTATAACGCTTATATAGAAAAAAAATTAAGCATATCTCTCTCTCTCTATCTATCTATAAATGTAACAAAATTTCTCTTATTTAACTCCCTATGTAAAAACAGGTTATAAGTGCTATAAGTTTGACCTGTATGTCAGTGACACCATAGTTTCTGAATTAATGAACCGACTTTGTGGACTTTTTTTATTTAATAGGTAGTTTAAAAGCTTCAAAACTACAAATCTACTGAAATTATTTGATTGGTATTTATTTTTTTAATTCAAATGTTGTTAACTTGCTATTCTATTACGCGTTCAAGACAAGTGAAGGGTGAAAAGTATGCTTGCCGTGAATTTCTCCGTTTTGGTGCAGCAGCACAAAGTTTGACTGTAAGCGGCGCGGTAATGGATTTAAAAAAATCAACCAGGCCTACTTGGGGCATAAATTATTAACATATTCTTGCTTGAAGAAGCACAGGCGCAGCGTCAAGTTCCGCCACTCAACATGGAATGTTTTAAAATTTGGGCAATTCACGTATTGCCCAAATTATAAAACATTGATGTAGTATTTTATAGCTACGTTCCCTGTGCCTACCATTATACGTTTTCTACATATATTTTCGCATTAAGTTAACTAACGACAATTTTTTTATGTTTTCTTTTTCACTTCAAAGTATATATTATATTCTAATAGATAAACAACACCAAATTCAACGTCTCCATAAAATTATTCAAACCTGATTTTAATTTGCTTTGTACTTTTTTCAAAAATGACTTAAAATATCATATCACATAAAAGAAATGTAAAGGTCTTTGCGATATCGGCACATAACTGACTGTAAATTCTGTATTGAGTGTTTAGGTTCAACGCTATTTTTCCTAAACCAGAAATTAAAATATTTTCTCAAACAGAATAACTAGCTTCAGCCTTGAAACATAATTTATGTAGAGAACAATTTCCATAGCAATGTCTGCAATTTTATTTCTTATTTAAATACGTAACAATAATATCTCGGAATATAAAAGAGAATCAGTTATGCTATAAAGCGGTTCCAATTATTGTCTGAGCCTCTGGAGAACACTTGATATCGTATTTCTATTGTAATTACCATTCGATATGATAACTGTACTGTGCGACTTATAGCGGAGTAGCTTAAAAATATTAAATGTTTTACTATACGAGTATGTATTATTTAGATTAGTGTCTTTACATGCTTAGCACGGTAGGCAGAATGAACTTAGTTTTAAAATAATCCATTCCCCTTTTTGCTCCCTAATTTTTAAGATATAGCGTTTTAAGTCACAATGATGGCCTGTTGTGGCGCAGGATGCAGGCGTGCGACTGAAAAATTGAAACGTTGTGGGTTCGATGCCAACTCGAATAAATAAAATATGTTGAATATTTTCATTCGTTTTGGTGACAAGACTCAACAGGCAATGTCCTAAATTCAGAGCAAAGTGAGGAACGGAAGTGTCGCAATGTGAACGGAGTTCTTTAACACTAGGTTTTATCTGCCTACCCTGATATGAGCGGGACACAAGTGAAAATAAAATAAAATGAGCCAGTAATTAGATGATTTGAAATCTACAAGATTGTACTCGTTTAATACAAAAAAATCTACATACTAATTACATTTAACCTATTATCACTGCACACACGCTTAAGCCGATCGTGCCTCTCTTTGCTTGTTCAATGCCCTCTCTTCTCTCAGGCGGAACTTGAAAATGAGACCTGTTTTTTCATACGTGCAGTTACTTATAAGATGTTATCACGTCAAATTTTAATAATTATCTATTATTTTTATATTATTATCGCTGTAACTGGTACCTTTCCCCCTTCCACTTTGTAATAGCACCAGTACGCTAGTTATAATACCCAGTGCAAGCATCAGTGCAAGATTTGAATCCCAATTTATGGATATAATTGAAATTATTATTTTGGGGCTATTTCACTAGTAGTAGATTTGAAGCTAGAATTAACAATTAAATGATTGCAACGTGTACACGATGTCATTCTTCCATATAAACACTCATTGACATTATAGAGGCCTGTAATGGGGCAGGTGCATGTGCGACAAATTAAGGGTACGATTTCCACTAGAGGAAGTTCATTATTTAATATTTTCGTTTTCTCGCTTTGATAACGCATAGCGCGGCGTTTAGTTTCGCTAATCAATAGGCAATGCACTTATTTTGGTATGTACAGGACATTGCGTGATGCTAAAAAAACGTGCCAAAAGAACTTTTTGAACTAATACCGATGTAGTAATTTTAGTAAGTATTAAATATGCACACTTCGATAATGCTGAGATTATAGAAAATACTAACTCAAATATTAGCAGTTTTGCAAAAGGCGCTTAGCAAGAGGTTAGTTAAGTCCTCCTGTTCTCTTATCGGTTAGAGGAACTTTATAAAACTTGTAACTTTCAAAGTTTATTTTGGTAAATTAATGTAATTTTCAAAGGCAAAGAGTTTGTAATTGAGTTTGTAATTCTATGGTGCAGTGGTGTGAACTAAATATAACATCATTATATTAGTAGAAATATTTAACCAGAAAAAATTAAAGAAGACAATGTCAGTTGACAGTGCCATATACGGGAGAAGCATGCAGTTATAAAAGTCAATATGAGTATTCAATCGCAATCGATATACTTCTATCCTATCGCAGCATTCGGAGCTTTGTTTCCATTGGAAAAAATAAAATAAGGAAAAAATGACAATACCAGAAATATAATACTTTAATTATTCTCTATAATACTAAAAAGACACACAAAGTAATGCACAGGGCACCTTATGTGAAGACACTTTGTTCCCCATATTACAGTTTTTTGTCTTAACGCAATGTTTACCAAAGCAGAAAAATGGACATCGTTCTAATAATATTAATTTGAAAGTTTGTGAGCATGACTGTCCGTTCCACTTTCACGCAAAAACTACTGATCGGATTTACTTGAAATTTTACAGTAGCTTATATATCAAAATAACACATAAACTAAACTTTATGTTCAAATTTTCACTGCTTTTAAAGTGTTAATCCACATTTAGCAAAGAAGAATACTTAAATACTAAATTTATAAACGTATAAAAATTTGAACGAAGCAGGATTTGAACCCGCACCTCTTGGAAACCGTCCAAGCGCTCTGATTAACTAAGCCATTCGTTCTCACCAAACTCCGTTGAAATTCTTATACGTTTATTACAACTTATTTATGTTGTTAGCATATCTGTAGGAAGGTTTTTAGAAATTTTCGCTACTCAAAGACAATTTGTTTAGAATTATCGTTTGACAAGAGTGAATGCTATTCATTAAATACTTTTACTATTTTTAAAATGTTATCTCACACTTAGGATAGAAAAATACTTAAATACTAAATTTGAAAACGTATAAAAATTTAAACGAAGCAGGATTTGAAACCGCGCCTCTTGGAAACCGTTCAAGCGCTCTGACCAACTAAGCCATTCGTTCTTATCAAGCTACGACGAATTTCTCATACATTTATTACAACAAATTATAAAAAATCTGCCTACAGAGAGATGCTAACAACATAAATAAATTGTAACAAGTAAGAAATCCGCAACGTTCAGTCATTTGTAACACATTTTGTAATGTTAGAATATTTAATAGTTATACGGCCTCAGTAATCTAACTCTAATATTGGGTGGCCATTGTTAAACACTAGTGCAATGTATCAAGAATCTATCGTACACCTTTTGACACGAAACGGACGTACAGACATCCTGATTGATGAAGTAGTTGTTAGTGGAGACGATCTATCTAGAGATGTACACTTTGATAGAAGATAGTTGACGTTCTTTTTGTCTCTTCTAACTTTAACTCAAGGATATTCAGTGACAAAAAGGTCAATTTGTGTTATAAGCTCTTGGAAATTTTAAAATTGCAAATTTCATTAGAAAAACCTTATAAGCTTATTATATAATCCGACACTCCGTCATCTCTCTATTTTCATATGTTTTGTCTATATTAGCAAGAAAAATAAAAATATTATGTTACCCCGAATGATAATCAAATTTTAGAATTTTAAAAAATAAGATATATCGTAATATATTCGATATAAATATGCTTGATGCTTCAAATATTGTCAATTTTTTAAGGAATTTTTATTTTATAAAATTTGGTATTGGGAGTGAAAGTCGTATTGAATGTATATAATTAGTTTATTTGATACTAAAGAACACGCGCTTCGCCCGCTTGAACTATGTATGTGAATATTTATTTAGTATATGAAAAATCAAAACAACTGAAATTAAAGTTAACAAGATTTGAAAGCTTTAAATACCTATATTTATAAATTTAACAATGCAATTATCTAGACCAAGTTTTTTTTAATATTTTTTTCTGTACCTTCAATAAAATCTTAGAAACTAAATAAAAGTAGTATTTTTTTTATTTACCTTCGCGCAGTATCTACCCGGCTATTTGTGGACACATAGCAAGGTACACAGAGGAAACTTGGGTCCCCAGTATCTTAACACTAGGTATGTCTTAACAGTCCATTTCCATTAAGACACTTTCATCAGGTGAAGTCAATGCCGTGCTATACCTCGTTAGCAGATCGAGGAAAAGAAAATATTAAATATTTAATTTCCTCGAGTGGAGATCGATATCCTGTCATGACTATGCCTCTGCGCCACAACTTTATGTGAACACTTTATGTGACCAAAACTAATTATAAAAAATCCTTTTTCGAGTATAAAAAATAAAAATCAACCAGACAAAGAAGTTCCTTAGGAATTAAAGACAAAATGTCCAAACAGCTTCATTCGCTATCAGTATCGATTCATTAATTTGCATGTAAATTGTAAATGTTATTTCACACTTTTTAAATGAAACACTTTTAAACGGATTAATCGCGTATATTGACTTTCAAACACATGTCACAACATGTCTACCCGTGACCACGGACTACTGTAAAGTGTTCGAAACGTCGGGTTTCCAAAAATGTTTGAAAGTCAATATACGCGATTAATCCGTTTAAAAGTGTTTCATTTAAAATGTGTAACAATCGCGAAAATCAAAGATACTATTATTTCACACTGTCCGTTTCTAATGGGGGACGACGTCATTGGGGGTATTATTCGTGGATGAAATATAATCATTGTTTTATGTACTGCAATCTCATTTAATTTAATTATCTCGATTGTAAAGGTGGCTGCTGACTGAGCGGATATTTACGTAGCCAGCCTACGTGCCTGAATTTAGGCAGGATGGCCTGTCACATGGCAGGATAGGCAGAAGGAACTTGAGGACCTAGTGAACCTAGTCAAGACATTTTTTTTCCAACTTTGCGCCTTTACTCAAGGCATTGCGTATGCTAGTGACAAAACTGAACGACATGCTTTGCCTCGTTATGAGAGTAAGGAAAAAAAATCATTTTCTAAACGGGAATCGAACGCAACCAGCTGCGTCACGAGGGCCTCTAATATTTCATTAAACCTGTTCTATTATAATAGACAAAGAAAATTAATATCAGTAAATAGATATTTCCTCATATAAATTTGTAATACATCAATAAGCTATCTATTATTGTTATACTCGTATATAAGTCAAAGTAGTTTCAAGTATTATAACGAGTTTCACGTATCTCTTACTACACTGAAAGTTAAATTGCTATTAAACAATACTGATACAATGTTAAATTTACAAACTAATATTTATTAGTGATGTTGATTAGTCAATGTTTGTTTAGTTTATTGTGATTCTCGCATTTTGTGAGGTGAGTAGTGTAAATTTAGATATACAGCTTCACGCTGTATCCCGCACATAGCAGGATAGGCAGATGAAACTTGGGGAACACTAAAAGGAATGTCTTAACACGCACATGTGTTAAGACATTCTGTTTACATTAAGACGCTTCCCACGGTCTGTAAAATTTGCGAGACATTGTGTTGATTGGTGAAACTCAACACCACGTTTTGTCTTGTCACGAAAGGTAGAAATATAGTACAATTAATGAAGTTGAAATCGAGCTTATAACAATCGGGAACATAGTACATTGTGCAGCTTTATATACAATCACGACGCTAGTTACACAAGATTTTTTTAATTAGATAATCAAACTCACGTCCCATACCTATTTGCATTATAAGCACACCTTCACCACAGTAACCTCAAGTCCCACTATTGTTAACATTAATTATCGTCTATTTAATTAGTTTCAAGTTACATTAATTATTTTCATAGTTTCACGTTGCATACCGCCTGCATATAATAGAGTGGGCACAGGGAATCTGGAAACTTAGATTTAAGACACTCATTTCTCCTGTTTCGGCCAAATTCTGGCGAAAATTAACGCAGCGCTTTGCCTTGTTATTACAAAATATTAAATATTTGATTTCTTCGAGTAGGGATTGAACCCACAATCTCTTGCGTTTACAATTGCGATACGTCTTTCTTTTATATTTTCATTATATTTAATTTCAATTAACACATTCGACTGCAAAACGCCCTTATCCAATTCGTGTGGATCTCCACCATTACACCTATATACAATTGGGCCATTCAATTCCGTTGATGTACCTAAACTGGTTTAAATAGTTTGTTATCGCTTTGTCGGACCAAATGGAAATTACTCTGCCCCACTAATGACATTGTGTATTAAGTAACGGAATTCAACGCCGCGCTTTCTCTTAATACTATAGCGAGGGAAATGAAAATAATATATTTCCTCGAGTGAGAATCGAACCCTCAACAGTTATTACGAAATGACAACCTTAAACAACATCAGGACGTATTGGGCAGAATAATTTTCAATAGGTGAAGTTACTATTTAATAGCAGGTTTTCTCTTCTCTACTCTGTGAAGCTAAAAAGAATAATGAATTCAAAAAAATCGCTAATTAAATTAGTCTAATTGACATTAATATTGCTTAAATTGATAAGTAATTTGATACTTTTGTGAATGTTAAAGATTTATTGGTATTTTTGTTTTAGAAGATACTTTGCAAATATTTTTAGAAAACACATATTTGAAAGAGAAGGATTGGTTTTCATATGAATATTAATATTTTAAATACATAAATATTAAAACATAAGAAATAAATTATTTTTAGCTTCACGCAGCCTATCCCGCACATGGCAGGGTAAGCAGAGAAACCTTGGGAACATAGTACATTGCGTGTGGGGGTTGGAAATCGACGCCGAGCTTTGCCTATTTATCAGAGCATAGATATGAAAAATTCACAACATATCAGTCGTCTACAAATGACCACACAAATTTATAAACAACATTAACTATTGCCAAAGGATCATTCTTAGCAATTATCTTTGGGTAGAAGAAGTTCGTAATAATAATCTTCATATGAATGTGCTAAAAACATGAATAAATTGTAACAAGCAAACAGAATTTTAAAGTAGCTTGATGATAGAGCGTTTTACTCAGTGGGTGGATTAAGTATTTTTTTTAACTAAAAATACTTCTTACAAATTCTACTATCGAAACAGTATATATAGTTTCATAGATTCCCTAAAGTTTTATTAGAGAAAGTGGAAATATCCATAAACAATTTATCGTCTGTTAATCAAACTATGTTCTGTACTTTGTTATATTTATATAATAAAATTAGAAGCTTCATACTTTTTGAATGGACAAGTATTAAGCAGCCTTTAACTATGTAGGTATAATGATAAACAATGTAGCCGACGTGATGCAGTGAGACTCTGTGTCACATTAATGATTATATTTACTTTACCCGCTCTGGTAGACGGAACTGAGTTCCACTTTTCAACATGAGTTGTATCGAATATTTTTTTAAAAAAAGGAAATGAGATGTTTTTGCTAGATTTCCTTTGCGTAAAGTGCTATAAAAGTAAAATGTGTGTAGCTGTTTATTTAATAAAAAAACCACTATACTTTTTTACCAAATCAGACTTGCTCACCGATGGTCAATACCAATTTTAATATTGACTCCACAGGATGTGTAAACGGTAAAGGCGTAAACGCAGACTTTTGTAATACTACGTTCAATATACCTCTGAGAATAAAGGCTGAGAATATAGCCAAGTTAATAGATAATAATACTTTTTTAGAAAACTTATAAAAATTTTAACGCCATCTAAGCGCTCAGCTCAGCGCATTTCTAAGCACCGTGCCAGAAAATCACCGTATTTTCCCAGAAGTTATTTGTTAATCTTTCATCTCTTGATCTCTTTAGGTTTCACTTCATATTTATCAGTAATTTCATTTAGTGATTTCGCAGCTTTTTTTTCTTCTTCTCTCTCTGTCTTTTCCGCTACTCTTTCTATCTTATCTCTCTCATATTTATAATCGTGCCATACCTTCTCTTCTTAGACATTCTTTCTCTTTCTTGCGAGGTTTAGAGGAGATTAGGAGTAAATCAATCAAACATTTCCTTCCTTTTGGCTCCCATGTAAACATGTGAATGTGTTTGTAGTCAAACATCGTATTGCCCAAAAACATCCTTCATTATTTTCTTATAAAAAAAATATTATAAAAAGTATATCTAAGTGTATACTATAAACTAAGATTCAGTATAAGTAAACCAATTTACTTGATTATATACGTGATTATCATTTCCAAAGCTTGCAAAGTGCAAACATAGACTCGTTACTCGATAGATTCGTTGCTGTCTTACAAATATTTGCTAAGTGACTTTGGTGCAGGCATAGATTTTAATTTTTAAAGAATTATCTTCATAAATATACTAATTGTCATATATAGACTGAAAAGAAGAAAGAAAAAACTTAGTGTTCCAAAAAAACAAAAAATATCTACCTGAATTCGATACATATTGGCTAACGGTATTCAATACCGCACTTTGTATCCAATGTGGGGAAAAACATTTAAATTTTTAGCTCCACGCTGTCTTCCACACATAGCAGAGTAAGCAGAGGGAACTTACGAACTTTGTTTTAAGACACTCCCTCGGGCAGATTTGACGCAGAATACAATGCATTGCGTGTTGAGAGGTTTACATTTTTCCTTTGTATAATTCATACATTGATAACTAAAATTTCAGCAAAATGGATATAAATACAGAAGGAAGGTTGCCAACCGGTCATAGTGAAAACTTCTTTTAAATCTGGTGAGCCGTTTCTGAGATATTCACGTAGAAACGTACACATAAACATACAAACAAATGAAAATAAAAGGGTTTTTTTAGAAATCTATTTATATATGAATTTTGCCAGATCGGTCTACCGTAAAAGAGTCATTTGTTACTTTCTACATTTGTGGACAATCTGGCGTTTTTCGAGGATCTGCTTGTCAAAACACAAGTGCAAAACAAAAACATGAATTTTAAAAGCCTGTAAGGTTTTATTTTAGAGTCTCAAGCAATAAGAGTAGAGTTAATAGTATTTTTTAAAATATATCGGATATCGAATTATATCATAAGGGCTTTGCCCAATGCTCCCTTCGCTTGCCAATCCACAGATTGCAATGATCAAAACATGAAATTAAAATGTATTTTATTAACGACAATTTTTTTTTGTAATATGCGAGTGTCTCCTCATTCAATATAATATACGACAGACCAACAAACATTACACGTTTTCAAGGCGCTGTTAAAGGTTCAATCTCCATCTTTTGTCATATACTCTTATCGAGTAAGCAACTTCTGTGCGCGTCGTCCTTTAGGCATAAACTTTTAGTATTTTACTAAGTACAAGGACAAAAAAGAACCGCGGTAAAACAGTTTCTATTGTGAATATATATAATATTGGTTTCAGTCTTTTTTCTTTTGATGCACTTATTATAATTTAAAATACAGTATTTATTATGTTTTCCTATGTAAAGAAGGTTTTTTTCTACTTCTATGAATGTTATCTTAAATACAGTAAATAATAACTCCTTTGTAATTTTTATTTTCTTTATCAATTTTGTAAATTATTTTTCTTTTGATCCCTTCGTGCATACAAATTTACAATTTTGATGATAAAATGGTAGAAATAATTATTATAAGTAATAATCTAATCGTTAAAAGTCACGCTTTACGTTGTACCTCACACATAGATTGACATTAACCATTCCTCACTTTCTGCCGAATTTTTCGAACATTGGGTGTTGAGAGCTGGAATTTAACGTCACGTTGTGTTTGCAACGTCATAACATGATTTTCACATTTTCTTACAATTTATCTGATGTGTACTATTAAAACACATCGATTCCAACTGTACTGAACATGTCAATTCTAATATCAATTGTACATGCAAATCATTCGGAAATCTATTCAAATTTTAAAATTTTATTTAAAATAAGAAGTTACATGGCTCATATTTTAACATCAAACTATTTACCAATGGTTTACTGAAGTTGTTGTTCTTATAAAAACCGGCGCATGAACCACAGCGGGATATATTTAAGTAGACAAAATTTGCCAAATCAGTCCACTAGTTTAGAAAGTGAAGGATGACAGACACACATACAAAACCATCATATATAAATATAATATAAGTACATTTACTAACTCACTACTACACTATCCAGTAGATTGTTATATGTAACTATACTTATTACATCACTAACCTGTTCATCAGTCCTCAATAGCTTGTCCCGTCATCATATCTCGTGTTCAGTCTTGATTATTCAGTAAGCGACATGCACCGGAATGATCTATTGAGTTTCTATTAGACAAGCCTATACATACATTTTGTACTTATATAATTATACTACCATTTACCTGCGGCATTTAGCTGTGTAGTCATATGAAAAGAGATAAGGTTATTTTAAATAAAAAAAATTAAACCGGATTAATCGCGTATATTCAATAATAAACAACCCGACGTTCTGAACACAATACAGTCCGTGATCACAGGTAGACTGAAGTGGCATCCTTCTGCCAATTAATATAATAATTATATCAAACTACCACCAATAATTCCTTTATTACTCGCGTACTGGTCGGAGGCTTAGAAAATGTGCTGATCTTCAAGTATGATGTGTTTGAAAATTTATTTTTTTAAAGAATGGGTTTCAGGTGTTATAAACTTTCCGATCGTCTTTTCAGTCAAAATTAGGATGTTTTTGTATTTTAATAGCATTACGGATCATTTCAGATCACAGGAATATATCTGTTCTCCTTAGGGAGGACGTGAGGTCTTAAATCTGAAGTAGTGATTAGGTATATTCGCTGATGACGTCGTTACACACCAATTTTTAATACTTCTCTTGATTAGAAATATATAAATAATATTGTACCGCTGGTGCAGTCAGGTCCAAATGAACGTTTAATTAATACTTTCAACCAGAAAGAGTTCACGATATTCTTTCAATCAAAAAAACTTTTTAACTTAATATAACATTTCTATACTAATATGGAAATATAGTTAATTTAGAAATTTTGTGGATTTATTCAAATATACTATTCTTCATCTGTTCAGTTTTTCTGGACGGCGAATACGTATCAAGCATTTTTTTTTAACAAAAGTCTTTGTCTCAAAAGAATTGCAAGATATTTGTTAAATATTGCATTCGCCCGAGTGGGAATCGAACCTATAACCGTCACGTTTATCGCACGCTTGTAATCTTAAATGTTCTAATTGCCTAATTTATCATAATAATAGCATACGGCTATTAATTAGGATCACCTTCAAAAATATATTTAAAAAGTGATTTTTCTCAACATTTTTATTTATAAGTGGTGGTTTTTGTAGGGAAATTTATTCTGGGCACGTAAAGGCCTTGCAATGGCTTAAAATATACTGATAAAATGCAGGAGTGGAGCGATGAAAAGCTTTTTTTGTTTGTAGAGCTTTAATTTTTTTTTTTTGAAATAATAGACTAAAATTTGTGAGTCAGATTTAATTGTTTATTTTTTATATTTTAATGCCTTAAGCGTATTTGGGTTTCAATCTTAAATCCTCTTACGGGAATTTGTATATTTTAATATTTTTAATTTTCTGGTATATTTAGTGACAGTATGATGTTAAGTTACATAAAGCTAAGTTAACTGGAGTGATAAACAGATATTTTTTGTTAAATTAATATAAATAAACAATTCTTTTAAATCTCTTATAAATAAAAAGAAACAATACATTGTACCCTACTACAGAATCTCAACATTTCGCTTGGAAAATTGATATTGTTGATTATACAAACACAAGATATTTTAAAATACTAATAGGTATTTTATTTTTGTTTTTTTTTCTTTGTGTAAGTATATTTGTGCAATAAAGTATTATTATTATTATTATTATTATTATTAGGTTTATTAGAAACTGTTCTTTTTATCTTTTTTTTAGCTTCACTCTATATTCTGCATATGTTAAAAAGAACTTGGAGAACGAAACGGAGTGTGTAAACCTATTGCTTAGAGACTCCGTTTCGTTCTCCACTTGTATATATAATTCAATGCCGCCCTTTCTTTGTTACTCTTGGATAAGCGTGCGCCAATGCAAAGACAAACATACAGCAAAGTATTATTTTTGGTTCTATTTAATAAATATTTGCCTTTAACAATAGATTATCTCATGTATCTTCTATATAGAGACAGTGATCAGTTACAATTTTATTATATTCGCTAATTCATTTCAGCTGCACGCTTTACCCCGAACATGGCAAGGGTACAGAGGGAATTTGGAAGCCTAGTGTTAGGATACTCCGTTCCGTTTCCCCCTTTCCACCGAATTTGAGGCATTTTGTGTTGAGTGGCGGAATTCAACGCCGCACTGTGCCTTGTTACCACAGCGAAGAAATGAAAAGATTATATATATAATTGAAAATAAATATTTCATTTCCTTGAGTGGAGAACTGTCGTTTACAGTCACATGCTTGTGCCTCTACGTCACGACGTGCCTCAAAATTTTATTATATGTATGTAGTTTTAGTTAGCAACCCACAGCAGACAACATAAGCTCTTATTTAAGTTGGTAGAGATGCCTCCAACGAAGTGTCTTAACTCTAGGTTAAGTTTACTCCGTTCTGTTCCTCATTTTTCGCAGAATTTGGGGTATTGCATGTTGAGTGGCGGGACTTAACGCCGCGTTTTGCCTTGTTACCAATGCGAAGAAAAAATGTCAGTGTCTAAAATACTTGATTCTCAAAAATTAGGAATTTACATCAAAATGACCTGTATATAAAGTAACGAAAACACTTAAATATGAGATATTTAAATGCACTGTTACACTTTATGGAGACAGTAATTATAAGATTTAATTTTTTGTTGTACAAAAAAGCGGTCTATTAACTAAAAAAGTTTGTACATTACAATAATTCACTAACAAAGCCACTATTGTGCAGGCTTTAAGAGAAACTTTTAGGATATTCAGTGTCAGATGATAGTATTTTCAGCTTTGCGCTATATCCTGTCCATAAGATGATAAGCAGAGGGAACCTGGGAACCTAATGTTAAGACATTCCTTGCCATTAAGACATGTCCATTTCCCGCTTTTCGCCGAATTCTAGATGCATTGCGTGTTAAATTGCAAAACTCAACGCCGGGACACCATTGCCACGTTCCTAGAGCAAAGTAAGGATCATATTAAATATTTAATTTCCTCGAGTGGGGATCGAAACAACTTGTCGCGTTTACAGTCGCACGTTTGAGCCCCTGCGGCAAGACTGATCTCAGCCTAGTTTCTATTTGAGTTCAAACTCAGCTTAACGCTGTATCACGCACATAGTAGGGTAGACTGAGGGAACTTGGGAACCTATTGTTAAGACACTCTGTTCCACTTTCGTTCCCCACTATCCGCTGAATTTGAGGCATTGCGTGTTGAGTGGCGGAAATCAACAGCGCGTTTTGCCTTGTACCAGAGCGAAGAAATAAAAATATTAAATATTTAAATTAAAAATATTAAATATTTCATTTCCTCGAGTAGGGATCGAACCCACAACCATTCGGTTACAGTCACACGCTTGTGCCGCTGCGCCACGACAGGCCTCAATTTCTATTAGTTTCTAATTGTTTAAATAATTATTAAAAAATACTTAAAGTGTATAATTAATTGTATTATAATAATGTATAATTAATTGTATATTAATAATGTATAATTCATTGTCTAAAAATAATGTATTATTAATTGTGTAATAATTATGTATAATTAATTGTGTAATAATAATGTATAAATAATTGTCTAATAATAATGTATAATTAATGTAATAATTAATTGTCTTCTTTGAACTGTTTTAATTACATTACAATTTATTTAAATAATGACAAAGGTAGAGAAATATATTTGTATGTATTTTTTATGTTCACGCAGTATTCCGCATATTGCACGATTAGCTGGCAGCTATATATCTTGGGAACCTAGCGCTAACAGATTACGTTTGCCAACCGCCTCTTAATTTTTAAAATATTGCGTGTTGATTATAGAAACACAACGCGCTCAGTCAAGCCAAAGCTGGAAGAAGAAAAAACTTTTTTTTTCTCACTTTGGCTTCAGTATTTTTTTTATATATATTTCTTTTAGAATCAGGATCTAAAGGTCTGTTGTGGCATAGGGGCACTAGCATGTGATTGTAAACACTAGAAGTTGGAGTTTCGATTGGCTTTGGGAAGTCTTTTTAGAACAGGTTTTGGACAGTTAATAAAATAGAAATATAATTATTGATATAAAATAACTATATTAACTAAAAATTTTTGAAGCTTTTAATCTACTGGAAGTAACCATGCTTGTTAACATTAACTTTTCAGTTGTTTAAGCGCCATACAGTTTATATAAAAGTATTCAGTAACTGTGAGCTACCTACTTGGAACTTGTGTTAGTAAACTCCGAACCCCCTTTTCGCGAAAATTTCGAGACATTGCCTGTTGAGTGGCGGAACAGATATTGAATAACATTACAAAACATTCCAATGAAATTTTACGACTTCTCGGTTGCATCATAAATGTGCTTTAGAAGTGCAGCAGTCAAATTACTAATATTGCTTTAAGTAAAATGATATTACTCACTATAGAAACTATTATTTATGTTTGAGGAAAATGTGACCTGGTTAAATGTTCTTATGACTGTCGTGGCGGAGGTGCACAAGTGGGGCGTTAAGTTACGCCACTCAAATTCAGTGAAAAGTTAGAAACGAAAAGGAATGTCTCAATACTAGATTCCCAAGTTTATTTTACCTGCCATGCCAAGTGCGGTATACAGAATGACGCTTAACAAAAATAAATTTAAATATTATATTTATAAAGACTTTACCACACGTGAAACAAAAATCGTCTGTAGTTTTCAGGGTCAATTCGTTTTGCACTACACTAAATTATATACTAGGTACTCAGTACACCTCACACACCACCTAATTTTGTTTCATTTCAAAAGAATGAGAAATTAGAAAACATATATTTCACTGAGCGGGAATCGAACCCATAATAACCGCATTTGCAGACAGACGGCCTCAAAATCTGTAAAATGATGATACTAAGCAAATTATAAGAGACAATATAAATATAAAAATGTATTGATTTACTTACAACTTCCCGAAATAAATACATAAATATACGTTCACTTAAATATTAAAACCGAAGCCTACGTTCATTTTAGAATATAAAAGTATAACACTTTGCTTTTAATTTTGTAGTAATTATAACATTAATTAGGACAGATCATAGCTCTAAAGCTCATCTACTTGTCAGGCATAAACTAGAACAGGTCTCTGGAAACATATGAATTCTTATATAGTATTGTATAGAAAAACTTGATAGTACATTATATTTTTTTTTATGAAAAAGAATTAAACATATAAAAAGAGGAGTGTGACAAGCTTTACTTGTCTGTTTATATCTGTGTGTCAGCCTGTGGCATCGTAGCTCCTGAATTAATAAACCGCATCGAAAGAGGTTGATGTTTTTTTTTTATGTTTTTCATTTCCAACAAACTGCGTAATATACGACAAAATTTTATGTAGCTCTTAGTCCTGACTAGTATGAAAATATGATAAATTCAAAATTAAAAATCAAATTAAATAAAAAAAATTATATTCAAAATAAGAAGCACAAGCTTTGTTTTTTGAATGTCAAAAAATTACCACTAGTTCACTAAAATTACTGCCTCAGACCTGAGACGAACGAACGAACCGGCGAAAGAAACTCCGCAGAACATTGATTTTTTTTTAACCAAAGCTTTACATCGTGTTGTTATAATTGACAATGATACATTTGATAATAAAATAGCCAGAAGGGAAGCATTTTATTCCCAAGTCGTGTTACCATTTATAAAATCGTTAATTTGTTCTAATCTTTAACACAAACGTCTCTTCACAACTTTTTTAAATAGAAAATTCTTGGACGTTTTCTGGGATCTTATTGTAAAAGCGTACGCACTGTCCCAGGAGCTGGAATGTCACCCTGATTTGACATCAAATCGGGTGTTAAACAAGGTTGCATCATGTCAGCTCGGTTATTCAATTTGAATATAAATTTCCTATATATAAATGATGCAGTGCTTATTGCATCATCAGAAAGCGAGTTACAGGCAATGATTACCTCTCTAAAAAAAGAGTGTGCAAATAATGGTCTAAGCCTGAAAGCGAATAAGACTAGACCTTATGTATGAAAGAAACAAAGAAAGGACGGAATGCAAGATCAGCACTCATAAGATAAGATTCAGCAATGATAAGATATGAGATCAATTAATGAGGTAATAAATCTAGGAAGTATGCTTAGTCTCTCCATCCGTCTCTACAGAAGATAGGAAATGTATGTGGAAAGGCGTATTTCGGCCGGTAACAGAGTTAACGGTGCCTTAGCTGCATTGTTGAGATGACGAAATGTCAGCATAGCTGCGCGTTTGGCCGTATACAATACAGTATCGGTACCGACGCTGTAATACGGCAGCGAAACGTGGGTAGTACTGAATTAATCGTGGGTAGTACTGAAGAAGAATGAAAGAAAGAATACTGTGGAGATGCAATTTCTTCGCAAGATATATGGAGTCAGTTTAGCTGATCGCATAGCCAATGAAAAGATATACAGAATGGTAGGTACAAGCGTGGATTTCTCAGTGAGAATGAAGAAGAACTTGCTATGGTGGTTGAACTCGTCGAGCCAAGAAGTGATGGAACAATCGTAAAAGATTTATGAAATAAATAATAAAATGAGTGGTAAGAGAGGGAGGGAAAAACCTCAGTTGATCTTTGAAAACATAGTGTCTACGATACTGGAGGAGGGTCACGATGGTTGATATCGACAGTGAAGTAGGCGAAAGAGGAGCGCACTAGCGTGTCCCCACTAACACTAGTAATAAATACTTAATACACATTAACGGCGAAGTGACTTGAAGTGAACGGAGCTACAAATTATTTTTAAAGTTACATTAAAATTTTTAATGTTGTAAACTTAGAATACATTGCAGAATTTTATTAAAAACGTACACTCAGACCCATAAAACATTTATTAGCTTTTTGAATGCGAAAGCTTGGTATTACAGGCATTTACTTCCCGTTCCTATCGTAATATGTTATTGGAAAACAGAATGCATATCGCGAAGTAAACCAATCTTTATAACAATTTTTTTATAACATGTCGCAGGCTATCTCGAGCTCTTTGTTTATTAATTGATCACACAGCTCTTTTTAAAAATAAATATTGAATTAATATCTGCAGCACTATCCTACAAGAAATGTAGCTAAAATAAACTAGACAGGCATGCATTTTGTATGGTAATAAAATATTTCCGAGGCCGTACAAGCAATATGTTTGAGTATGAGCATTGTAAAACCATCGTATATTATGTGTGGTCGTGCATATTTGTTCTGAGGGAACATTAACGTTAACGTAAACGTAATTTAACCAGGACATAATTAAAACGATGATTTATGATGAAGTATAATAAAAAATATGTATTAATGAAATTAAGATGACTGAATTTCTTAATAAATATGATATTTACTTCCTAGTGAATTATTGGTACGTGGGCATAAGCATGTGTAAATGCGAGGGTTCAATACTCACTCGAATACTAAAATATTTTATATTTTCGTTTCTTCGCTCTTTTAGGGGTTAGGGGTAGTCAGGATTTTCAAAAAATCGATTTTTTTGCATTTACTTAAAGTATAATGTCTTAAAAATATTGTCTTGAAATTTGAAGTGAATCCGACAAATACTTTTCGCAAGGGAGCTCGGGCGCTCCGGACCGTTCGAGAGCAGGTAGCTAGCAGCAGCTGCAGGCAACTGACTTTTCGGGATTTTTTGTTATGAATGTCTCAACTCTTTAATGTATATATAACTATACCTAAATATATATATAGAATAATATTATATATATACTCGTATATATATATATATATATATATATATATATATATATATATATATATATATATATATATATATATATATATATATATATATATATATATATATATATATA
>DWMZ01000877.1:0-18886 GCA_018249855.1 Eueides tales michaeli
AACACTGAACTTAGCGCAATCTGCTGGTGCATTTGAAAACTAATTCGCGTTCCAATTAAGCATCAGCATAATTCGGCATTGTGCGCCACTGAGTCGCATTGTGCTCTGTAATTGGAAAACTACCATAATCTATTTTTCATGTGGTAATTTTACTATTTCTTCTTAATTTTCTATCTCGTCTATGACCTTTTCAAAATCCAAGCTGGCAGCACTGGTTGTTCATAAACAATATAATCTCTTGCTATGAAACTCGTATGTCTATTAGCAAACTATTAAGGGTTTTATAATTCAATTAGAATATTATTACAATATTTGTGGAGAAGCGTTTTTATTTTAACTGTTTCTGTATATTATAAAAGTAACAATTGCCATGATTTTCTAACAAAGGTATAAAAATTTGAGTAGCACAAGTAATTTAGGCGTGTTACATTAAATATTAAATTAATTTACGAAAGTTGAATTTTATATTGATAATTAAAGTTTTTCTCAAAATGCTAAGCTATGTTAGTGCCGGCATCCCTGATAAGTCTTGGCAACCTCCAATTGCCATACTAGAAACAACGTAAGTATTTCATAATTAATTATGCTATTTATAAATTAAATGCTAAAAAAAAATCCTATAATCACAATACTGAGTCTTTTTTTAGAATGGGCACTATAACAGTGGAAATGTACTGGAAACATACTCCTCTTACATGCAGAAATTTCATGGAATTAGTTCGAAGAGGTTATTACAACAACACAAAATTTCATAGAGTCATAAGAGATTTTATGATACAAGGTGGTGATCATACAGGAACTGGTAAAGGAGGCCAATCTATATATGGACCACAATTTGATGATGAAATAACCTCCGATTTAAAACATACTGGTGCAGGAATATTGTCAATGGCAAATGCTGGTCCAAACACAAATGGATCACAATTTTTCATCACTTTAGCACCCACTCAATGGTTAGACGGCAAGCACTCCATATTTGGAAGAGTCCAAAGTGGTATGGGAGTAGTGAAAAGAATAGGTCTGATAGAGTGTGATAAATATGATTGTCCAGTTGATGACATTCGAATTGAAAAAGCTTACATACCAAAATAAAAAACAACATTTGAAGACATTTTTTATTTTTACCTTATTCTTTATACAGTATAAGAAGATGTTGTTCTACATATAAATACTTAAATTGTTCAATAATTATAAAACCATTCTTATTTAGAAAAAAAAATTCTTCAGTGTAGATTAACTATTTAAAATTAGTGAAAATGTAAATGTGTACAATTAACACTTTAAAGGCACAAGCTCCTTGGTGACACAACAATCTTGGTACTTTGATAGTTCTTAATAAAATATTCATATAAATAGTATATTACATAGTTTTTTAAATATGTTTACTGTTTTAATAAAAAAATCATAAATAATTATCAATAAAAACAAATTTAATGGTCAATTATTATATCTTATAAATAATGTTAAAATTTTAAAAACTATTGTAGGTAAAATGAAAATATATTTAGCAGAACTAAAATCAATGTTTTTTAAAAAGTGCTCTGACTACTACACCATATTAATCAAGATACATTTTATGTATCTTGATAACTTACACTTGATATCTTGTTAGCTTTACAAAGTAACCATTTGACAAGACAGAAACAAAATGTGATTAGTACAGTTATAAGTATTTGCAAACAATATCAAAGCACTGTTGTATTCAATTTATGCATAAAAAAATATAAACAAAAATTTCTTTGTAACTCCATTATGACATTTTTTCTTTGGTAAATAATTAAATGTTTTTTGTGACAAATATTTAATTGAATATTTATTTATCTTATATTATGTTTTGTTAATTTAACTTCAAACTTACTTTGCTAGCAGCATTTTTGTGCTGACATACTGTAAAATTCTTATTTTGAGAAATTATAACAAATTCACCTTTAAAAAATAATCAACTGATATTGACTATTGAATAGTACATTTTGTCTTATTATATCAAGCAAATTACCAATTTTATGGTAATAATTATAAAGTTTGATATACAGTTTTGTGCGATTATTATATGCAAATATTTTAGATGATTTTACAAAATAGTAATATTAATAAAATATTTAATAAATAGTAATATTTTTATTTGGATCTACAAGACCTACTTATATCCAGAAGTTATCACGAGTAACTCGAAATTGTTGGTTTAGCGCAAGTAGATACTAACTAACAATATACATTTTTGAATACCATAAATAATACCTCTGTAACGTTTTTAGTAAGAACATTTTTACGAAACAAACTTAAATAAAAAATATAAATTAGTAATGAATTTCGTATTTGAGGTTGCACCTTCAACAATTAAAATGACCAAGCATAATCAAGAGGCTTTATTCAAAACTTTGGCTACAATCAATCGCATCACGTTAAATTAAAAGGAAAGACATTCATAATTTACATAAAATTGTTAAGCCCTTTTTTCGAATTGTCAAAACAGTAATAACGACGTTTCAATTGCTAACATGGGGTCCGATTTAAAGAGCGGGCCAACATCCGTCAGCTCTATTAATAATTCGGACCCCTTATAAGTGTGCTTACAATTTCAACAAGTTAATATAACCAAACAGAGTATTTTTTGATATAAACATGAATGGAGTATGTAGTGTAGCCGATGAAGATAGTAAAATACTTGTATTTCAAGCATTTAAGCAGCGTTTATAGCGTTGACATTATTGGCATTGGCGTTATTTCACGTCAATGTCACTATTGTCACTTTCCTCGATTACAAAAAATCCTTGAAAAACGAGCAATTTTGTTGAATTCGTAAGCATCCTCACAAGGAGTCCGAATTATTAATACAGCTGACAGATACGGTCTTACCTCTGAAGAAGCTTGGGAATTTCTACCTATTTAATTTCTTTTGTCTGAATTCTAGGTATTTACATAGCTTTGTCTCTTATTTTTATTTGATGAATGGGAATAATCTTAATCTACATATTTTTTTTGTATCACATTACAGCCGTTTTCCGAATTGTCAAAACAGCGTTCATAACGTACTACAGTTGAAACGTCGTTTCTGTTTTGATAATTCGGAAAATAGCTTATGTTTAACTTCTTGAATCCGTAAGCACATATACAGGTTGGCCGAATTATTAATACTACTGAAAGATGTTTGCGTACTCACTGAATCGAACCCCACATTAGCAGTTGAAACGTCCAAACACTGTTTGGGCAATTCGAAAAATGGCCTTGTTGTTTCAGCGATTAAATTCTTTATTCTATATTCACCATGTGCGGTTACTCGGGAATAACGATATTTTCATAGAATGAATTAGAGAAAACTATTTATTCTGTTTTAATTAAGGTGTTTCAGAAATATATTTTATTAAAATCAATCATAAGCCGATTTCCGAATTATGAAAACAGCGTACATAGCGTACCACAGATGCAGTAAAATTCGTGTGACTTAGACGTTACATGTGACTTAGACGTTACATGTGACTTGACTAGTGAAAATAACAAGTATTTTACCATCTTCGTCGGCTTTTTGATATAAACATGAGCGCAGTATGTGGTGTACATACTGCGCTCATGTTTATATCCAAAAAAATGCTCTGTTCGGTTATGTTTAATTTGCTGAATTCCTAAGAACACTCACAAAGGATCCGAATTATAATTACAGCTGACAGATGTTGCCGGGCTCACTAAATTGGACCACATTAGCAGTTGTAACGTCGTTTCTACTGTTTTGATAATTCGGAAATGGCTTTAAATTTTAAGAAAAAGAATTAATATTTATGGTACAAGTCTGTATAGGCCGATTTCCGATTCATCGAAACAGTAGAAATGACGTTTCAACTGCTAACGTGGGGTAGGATTTAGTGAGCGTGCCAACATCTGTCAGCTGTATTAATGAAACGGCTATAGTTATTATAGATTAACTATAACGACGCATAAATTACCTACTTTCTACTTTTTAATCTGTGTGGTATTTAAATCAATATTTCCATGATTTTAAAAAAGTGATTAATTCTGGTTTTTGCATAAAAAATGATTTTGAAGCCAAATTTGAAATTTGCCGCCGAGAAATTTATATATTTGTTTTGGTGGGACTACGGATGATGGCGGTAGTGTCGTTTTTGTCCCCCACTTTTTTGTATGAAGTCGACATTCTTCCCATTGGCTTAATGTGTTCTGTGGCGGTCAGTCTCAGCAGCAAGTAAAACGCGGTAATGCAAGAATTGTCATGATAGTGATGAAGACTTAACAGTGAAGGGTTTAGGTATTCATTTACAATATTGTAAAAGTATTCTGTTAATTTAAAAATATTGCATTCTAGCGCAATTTTTTTTAGCGCAGATGGTAGTAAAATGGCCTTGTTTTTAACTTATTTTGACATGTTCTAAGGACGCCATGTTTGTCACGTTTTAACAGTTGTGAATATATTTTAATTTTTTAGGCATACGCGGATAACCACACAATCTAATTTATACTTCAAAATGAGTTCATCAAGTCAAGCTAAGAAGTCTAAGTTGTCTACTAATGCTGAGAACAAGGTAAGTTGTTATCAAGTTCCCGCTCTTGGCGACTTAAGGCCTCACGCATAGATGTGTATTTTTATATTTTCATATGACGCTTTGTCCTGCGACTTTATTTTATTAATAATCATATTATACTAATACAATAAAATGATTTATTATAAATCATTTTAATCGTGTACACTTTGTTTTTTGTAAAGCATTAGTAAAAAGCTATCATTTAGCTACATTCACAAAACGTTTGTTTTTTTAAATCATTGAAATAGTGTATTTAACACACATAATAAATATATTATAAATCTAAATTTTATTTAACAGACATTTCACAACTCAATAATAATGATATATTTTTAAATAAATTGAAATTTCAATTATATAGAATTATTATTAAGCATTACATGAGCAAAAGGCACACGCATTTTTGTTTGAGTTAATGATAAACTTTTTTTTTTCTACATTAAATAGCCATAAAATATATTTATTTATATGTGCAATACTAAAAGCATAGAAAGTGGATTATAATTTAGGGATTGATTATAGTTCAATTATTTACATTTTATTATTTTGTACTTAGCTCTAAAAATATATAATAATAGAAAGCAGTATTTCACTTTTGTGTTTTCTGTCCAAATAAGGAAGTTTGTGAAGTTGAATAACCAATTTTTTTTGCAATGAGGTATATATGTATTCTGGTAAAAAGGGTTTTATTATTATGTCAAAGGCAATTTACCTTTGAAATTAGATTGTTATGAATAAACTTAATTTATACAGTCAGGCTGTAAATACAACAATTATTGCTATAATTTCTACTTGGAGGGTAGAAATGTTTTCATTTGACCAGTGGGTTATGTTTGGCAGGCAATCTTTAAAAACTTTGTAGTGCACATTGTAGCTCACAAGCCTGGGTTTGGATGGCCTATATATATAAAATGGTCAATTTAGTAGGGGGATGGAATGTCACACTAGCCTAATTTCCCTTATCTCCCTCATCTTTAAACATATAATGTAAACATTTTAGAAAATTAGCATTTTGTTTAGATATGTTGCTTGCAGCTGGGCTAATGCAGAAATTACATTTTTAAAATACATTTTTTTTAAACTTTTCTGAAAAAAAGTAATATTTGCTAAATATTTATTACAGTAACATTGACAAGTGTATAAATGTAAACAGTATTTAATCAACATATTTTGTGGACTTATTAAATTTGAAATGATATTTCTTTCATATCAGCTGGAATAAATAGTGTTAGTGCAGAATAAAGTAACAATTACAGGATTTTTTTTGCCTGCCTTGCAAGTTGCGAAGGACAATTTTTTTGTATTAAGATGTTATATTAAAGTTTTTTTATACAAACACATTCTTTCTTCCTTTGAGATAATAAAGAACTTTACTGAAAAATAATTGTTATTTAATAAATTTATAATGCTTGTGCTCTGTAGACTATATATGTGGAGAATTTATAATTTTTTTTGGAGATTCATTGATTTTATTTACTTGCAAATTTTTTGCTTTTGCATGTCACTCTGCTGATTGTTCAGCAACAATCAGTATGTAATTATAATTAAACAGTTGAATATACATATGTCACATCATTTTGCTTGATACTGAATTTCAACAAATTAATATGTTTACTCTAGTTGTGTATTCCATTTCTCACTTTTAAAAGTTGAAAACTATTTCAACTTCCATAAGTGATATATAATACAAATATATATTTATTTGTATACTATTGTACATATACAAATATATAGTTCTTTTTATAATATAAATCATAATGTTTTTTTTTCTTTTAATGATAGATTTTTCATCATGTTTTATATTATATGATTATATTAAATTATTATTAAATAAAAAAATATTCTTTATTAACTCTAATATATAATATAATATACTATTTAATGTAATTGATAATTTTAATATAAACTTTAATACAAAAATTGTATTGATGTAATGTTATTTTCAAATGCTTCTTTTAAGTCCTTTGTTGGTCAAATGGCAACAACGATGACAAAGCTACTGCCAAAAAGATTTACAAAATGGTTCAGCACTACACCAAATGCAAATGGATCAACACAAATGGCAGAATCAACAGATTCCTCAACAGAGGATGAGTCTACTGATGTTCCTTTGCCACCACCAGCAAAACGAATGCGTTATAATTTACCTGGTCCTTCATCACTTTATACTATTCCTGAAGTATGTTTGTTACTTACTTACTTTTATTAAATTTGTAAGTGATCACTGTCTTTACATGGAAGACACATAAATAGAAACTTAAAGGGGATGCTTATTAATGTAATAAGATCTGAAGTTGTGATTTTTTAAATTTTTGTCTGTTTTTCCGTGCTTCGTCATCATTTATATGCTCAAATCTCAAGAATGGCTAATAAGATTGAAATGCGATTTTTACCACCAGTATATAATTGGCAAATTTCCCTCAACATTTAGTGCTTGTATTAAAATATTTAATCATTTTGCTGAAATTTTTGTCTTTAATGTAAAGATATTGTCTTAAAAGTAATAATATTATCAGAACAAGAAAGTAATTGAGATTAGTAAACAAAATAGTGTAATACAAGCGGCCGAAGCGGTGGACGGGTTGCTAGTAATCGAAACTTCAGTAATAAATATTTAAAGGAATGAAATAGAATTATTTATAATAAATTTCTTTTATTTTCATTTTATTGCAGACAAGAAGCATTAGTACCAACACTGAACCAAATGAATCAACTGATCATTTGGCAAATAGAAGTACATATAATTTAGAATCAAATGTAACTGCGAAACCTTGTGAAGAAACATTAGTGATGCTGAATCAAATAGAAAAGTCGCATTATAATTTACAAACATCTTTGCCGACTACACATCAGTCATCTGGGAAAAGGAAGTCACTTGATATAAGTGCAAGCTTAAGTCAACTTAATGAGTCATATGGTATATATTCGATTCATATTAACTATACACTTCTTTTTTAATTTATATTATATTTCGTATATATTGAATATAGTGGAAAAAATGAAAGGATCAAAAAAAAATTCGACGTTTTTCAAATGGCTGTATTTTTTGCCTTTTATTTGTTTCATCTGATTGAATTTTTGAAAAAAATTAAAGGATCATGATTTTGCCATTAAATTATCATAATCTTTAACTCTTTTCATTGGAAATAAGTGTGTTTTTCAGTTTTTTGTGCACTTTTATAGATAAGTTTAAATTTATGGAGGTTGAGTAAGAAAATTTTTATCCAAGTTTGTAGATCAAGAAAAAGACCTGAAAAATTTTGAAAAAAATTGTTTCCATATTCACTTCACTAGGATTGCGCAGTATATGTAGAATAATTTTTTCATTAGAGAAACTTCAAGCTTTAAAATTACTTTCTTTAAAACTTTAAACAGTACGGCCATTTTTAAGGGAAATATAGCCACTTGAAAAGCGTCAAGGAATTTAGTTTTTTTTTATCCTTTAATTTTTTCTGCTAGTCTACATAATTTTGAGGCATATCTGAACACAATACAATTTTTCTTTAATAGGTAACTATTGAGTCTTAATTGTTAAATATTTTTATTATGTATAACAGTTTTAAACCTTTCAGATAGAGAATTTGGTGTATTAAATGAACATAAGCCATTTTTTAGAATTGGCCTAGCTGCTAATTCCCCATTTTATAGAGGAAACACTAAGTATGGTGGTACCAATAATTTATATGTAAATCAACCAAACATTAAATCAAACAAAACAACTAATATAAATAATAGTATGAATGATAATGAAGCCACCATGAGCAATTCTGCAAAACGAATTATGGATCTACTGGATGATTTTTCTTCTCCAACTATTGAAGCTAGACGAATCCCACAAATTACAGGCACATCCATGACTAATAACAGTAATAAATCTATAAATGTCAGTACTGCCAGCAAAACACACTTGGGTAAATATTAATATTATATATCATTTTTTTATTTGTGCCAGTAAATTTATTAGTTTCCTTATGCATATTGAATTTCTTATTAGATTATTATTATAATAGTAAGTTGTTTGGTAACTTATTTTGTATTTTCCTGACACTGCATCTTGTATTTTTATAACTTAACTTCATACTATCCACCAAAATCACCAAGGTAACAAAGCATGTGGCATTAAGTGTTAAAATATGATCAAATCATTTATGTTTTGAGTTTTATAAGGCTGCAAAAAAGTCAAAGAAGCTGTCAGCTGCCATTCTTATTGGTTTGGCCCTTTTAAATATGTAAAGCATATTCAGCATTTTCCTCATATTTTACTTTGTTGCTATAGATAATAAAGAAACATTCTTCAATTCAGAAAAAAAGTAAGAATGTAGGAATATATATTGATAGTATCCCAGTACTAGAAGAAGGATGAGTAAAGATGTTGGTCAAGAATGCCAATATATAATTTTATAAAACATTTAATGATTATATGGAAATAAAAAAAAACAGACTTTCTTAATGACCCAAATTATTCAGTGGATTATTACATGTCATTAATTTCACAATAATATGACTTTTAAAATGATTTTTTCCTATTTATGACTACTAAACTATAAAATTTAACTGTGTTATGTTGGTGGCAATAACAATTTCTTATTATAATATTTAAGCTTTATAGTTTTTAATCACATTTCTTGTAATTTGAATGTTGTTTTTGGTATCTATCACTTAAATAACAGTTTTGCATTTTTACAGTGGCTTGTTAGGACTTTTAAGAGTGAATTGACAATTTGCAAATGTGGGTATAGTGCAACTTCCCACTCTTGTATATGCTTGTGCGATACCTTTTGCAAATGCTAAATATTTAAATTTAACTAGTACCCAAATGACCAAACTTTGCTTGATGTTTTTTGGTAAATCATGTATTTTGGACATACATCTAAATCATGTGTGCAATTCACACCTGGTAGAAGTGAAAGGATTTAGGAAGAGAATAATTCTAGGTTTTAGTAATGATCATAGCAATACAAAGTTTTATAATTATTTTGTATATATTACATAGATTTATTCAGACTTAGAGCAATTATATAAATGATAAGAAACTTATGTAACTTAAATTTGAAATAATTACTTTGGCCTTAGTATGATCAATATATCTTTGGAATACTGGGTCAATTACTATTTTTTATCTAGTTGATACAGTGCGACTGCTGCACATTTTCAAATGAAATTTGGCATCCAACAACTCAATTAATGGAATCAGTGTGCAAACATTATCTAATGTAAACATTATGTTAAACCCCTTATTTAGAATCATCAGATTTTATCATATTCTAATTGCAAGAATTTGTGATGCTTCTGGTGTGTATTCAGTAAAATTTTTCGGAATGAATTCAGTAAATGTATTTATTGATTATGAAGCAGAGCTAAGCAAATTACAAACATTAGAAACACTTTATTTTTATTTCCTTGCTCGTGATTTTTTTTCCATTGAAATACAAATTGCAATAATGCAAAAGAAGTAAAAACACAAAGGGATAGAAATTATTTGGGCTCAAACATAGATCTTCCGAGTATGAGACTGACTAATTTATTACCTGATCTACTATAAGTTTGTAAAATATCAATAATTGCTGCGAAATTTAGCTTCTTATTCTAATGAGATTTTGTTGGCACTTATCATTGTGTAAACGCGGAGAACAGACATTCTGACTACTAACCTGCTACTACTATACTGGCTAGAACAGTTTATCTTCTCGAAACACTAGAAACTAATATTTTCGAGAATGGTTGTAGCCGTTTCCCGGTTATATACATAGTCGGGTCCCAAGGTTTGTCACATTTTCATCGTGAAATAATAGAGACATCTTTGTTTTTAGAATAATCATTTATATATCAAAAGAATCGTAATAAATCATGGATTATTATTTTAATTACTATTATTCAAAATGCTCCGCGATTTTTGTAGCTCTCCTCCACGGTAATTTTTCTTTCGTTCGACAAGAGAATTTGACGATGCTTTTTTCCAGCGTACCGCTTCAACGAAATCGGGAAAGCGGGATCTCTTCAGTCTCATGTCTATTAGACGCGCATCTAAACGATGTCCTGCTTTTCTGCGATAAGCTCGTAGCCCTAGGTCTTCATTCAACACCCTTTTGACCGTGGCTAAACCCCGTTTGAAGGGTTAACTTTAAAGTTTCTGCTTGCGTATGGGATTTCTTTGGATTCGCGCCTTCACAGCTTTTATCACTGCTGGCGTCTTAACAGAGCGAGGACGACCACTTCTTTGTCTATCTTCCAAACTTGAGTCCTCATTATACCGTTAGATGGTACGATAAATGAATCTTTTGGTTAAATTAAAAATTTTTAGTATATCAACAATCTGAGTGGCGCGTAATCACACAATGTAGCGCGATAACCGCGACACGGTCTTCTTTAAGCGTCCGCTCCATAAGAAACTTCTTAAATTTGAATTTACAATCTTTTGCGAAAATAAGAATGTGCATTTTTTCATATTTGGCGTATGATTAAATATGGATTTTTAATTTTTAGATATTACTTTTGATTTTATTTAAGTAATTTTTAAGAAGAACAATGAATTTAAAATAATAAATTATGAGCTTCTCAGTCTATATAGTAGTATTGAATATTTTTACAAAACGTTCAATGCTATGCTATTTTAAAAAAATAATAAGAAATGGACTATTGAGAATAAAGTGACACTTGTGTTTTAATTTGTAAACATAAATCTTTGACTTAATTTTTTTAATTATAAAAAATTGTTAATTAAAATAATTTAAATAATTTTAATATTAATAGAATTTAAATTATTTTGCTTTCATGTAAAAACTATGCAACGAATTTTGATGAAACTTTACATCAGAATATAAGATAGGCTTTATTTTTTTTATAGCTTTACATTGTATCCCGCACATGGCAGGGTAGGCAGAGGGAACTCGAAAACCTAGTGTTAATCCATTCCACTCCCGTCCCCCACTTTCCGCCGTATTTGAGGCATAGCGTGTTGAGTGGCGGAACTCAACGCCGCGCTTTGCCTTAATACCAGAGCAAAGAAATGAAACATTAAATATTTAAATTGAAAATTTTCTCGAGTGAGACGAATCCACAACCTATTGGTTAGTCACACAGTAACACGCTTGTGCCGCTGCGACACGACAGGTCCCAATTTATGTAGATAGATATTTTTTACAATTTGGCTATAACAATAAAAAAAATGTATCTTGATAGATTTTGGTGTTACAATTATAGCATTTTGTTACTTTTTAGCTTTCCAAAACAACGAGCTTTATGTTCCAAGTATTGCAAATGTGTTAAAACTAAAGGAAAGGTCAAGGTTAACGAAAACAACCAGCGTCGCTCGACAAATAATAGCCTCACAGAGCAGTTCGAGTGACATGTATCAAACAAGTAATAAAAGGTAAAACTATTGACTATAATGTTTTGTTTCATGCTAATAACTTAAATTAAAACATTATTACATTATTTTTTTGTTTTCAGTGGCAATTCAAGTATGTCGGAAGGCAAATTCACATCTAAAATTAGATCAAGAGTAACAAAACCTAAACAGAATAACATAGAAATGGAACAAATTGTTACTCCTGTTAGTCTGCCAACTGCAACATTGCAAATTGATAAAGATAATTTCCCTAAATTTTCTTTTAATATTTCATTACCGACAGCATCAGATCGTAATCACGAAAATGATATTCCTGCATCGCAATCACGAGAACCCAAGAAGAATATAGGTTCTTCTTCTGAGTCAGATTTAGTATCAATTGAAAAACATATAATAGCAATGGATGCACAAGTCGCATGTACGACGGTTAGTACCTCCTTTAAATTTTCTTCTCCGGTTAGAATATGCGTTGATACAGCAGAGGATCCCACATTACCACAAAAATTTGCATTGTGCAGTCCTGAAAGAAACGTTGAAAATATAAAACAAAATAAAGAATCAATATTTGGACAAACGAAAATAAATAGTGAAAACGCAGAGACAGCTAAAATACAACCAGAAAAGGAGCAAGAAAAACAATTAGTTAAAAAATGTATACAGTGTGAAGGTGATTTGAATAAAGAACAAATAAAATCTGAAATGTGTGCTGATTGTGTGAAAGTAAAGCAACCTGAACCATTGCCAACTATAGACACTTCAACAAAATGGAGATGTGGTGACTGTTGGGTTGATAATGGTGAAGAAAAGGATAAATGTGTTTGCTGTGGTGGCAAGAAACCTTCAAAAACTAAATCTAACAATGCTTCTAATGACAAAAATGATAGGAATGATCAAAAAAGTAAAACAATAGTTGTAAACAAGATGAGTGACAACAATAAACTGAATAGTACCATTCCTCCATCAAATATTACTTCAGTTACACCTAACTCCACACTGAGTCATATTGTTAAGCAGCAGAGTAGTAAGTGGGAATGTCCAAACTGTATGGTACGCAATGAAAATAATACAAGTAAATGTATTTGTTGTGAGATGGAGAAACCAGGAACAGGCAATCAACTTCAAAATAAAAGTTTTAATTTTGGTGTCAGTCCCAATGTGTCTTTTAAATTTGGGATCGACCCTAAACACAATATTACTTCACAAGAAAATATTAAGTCAGCGGAATCAATGGAACCACAAGAAAAACAATCTGAAACCAATAATAATGTATTCTTTGGTAATAAAATTGAATTTAAGTCAGCTGAAACAAAATCTACAGAGGCTTCCCTAAAAGCAACTGAACCCAATAAAGAATCTATTGTTGCTCCTAAGGCAAAATTTTCGTTTGGAATACCTAAAGACGATTCTGTAAATACTTTAGCACCAACGTCGAGCGCTGCACCAGCTACATTTTCATTTGGTGTGCCAAAAATATTAGATCAATCTAAAAATGAACAAGACGATAAGACTAAACTCACGCCAGATGTGGGGTTGTTTGGTATAAAGCCAACAAGTAGCACTTTGTCTCCATTAAATAATAATACACTGCCAATTTTGATTAAGCCCTTCACTATGACACAAACAGCTACTACAACAACAACTGAATCGGTAGTATTACCACAAAGTACATTATCTTTCTCATCAAATACTCTTGCGCCACCTGCAGGTCTATTGAAGAAACAAAAATCTACTGCTGCCACAGAAACGACCACTACTCTCAGCAATCCAATAGTTTCTAGCGCGCCTTCGCCGTCTTCCTCTATGTCATTTTATTCAAATAGTAATACTGCTGGTGGTAGCCAACAAAATATATTTTTCAACCAAAATGAAAAAGATACTTTAGCAACTTCATCGTTATTTCCAAAATTGGATTCTACAACAACATTGTTTTCGAAGCCAGAATCGACGACAACAACAGGTTTATCATTATTTTCAAAACCGGATTCAACAACGACTACGACAGCAGCTCCACAGCCGATTGCTTCTAATTCGCTAATCTTTAGCTTTGGGAACAATGTGACACAGAATCCACAAAAAACAGATGAAAAATCTAAATTTTCTTTTACATTTGGATCAAATAAAAATGACTCCCCAAAGTTATTTAGTGCACCGCCGCCTTTTGGCTCGGCTGTTGAAAAATTCAATATGTCATACCCCAACACTATAGGTAGTGGTTTATCAGGTAATAATGGCATTAGTGACACATCCCTAAACAACACTATGAATACTAGTACTCTAAATAACAATACAATAAGCAGCAACATAATGGGAAATAATGGCCTTGGTAGCAGTCCCATAGGTGGCAACATCATGGGAAACAACACAATGGGCAGTAACACTATGAGTATCAATACTGTAGGTAATAATGTTCTTAGTAATAATATCATAAGTAATAACCCCATGAATAACAATGAGCTATCTAATAATATTGGTTTGACCACTGGTAATCCTTTGGCTGGGTTGCCTTGTGGCACTGGAACTAACATTGGAGGAGATAGCTTATCTAACACAGTCAATCCTGTAAATCCTTTAATGGTCGGCGCTTCGAGTACAAGTTCTGTTGGTGGTAATATATTTAACAGAGTACAAAAGAAAGATATGTGGTCCGCATCTAATGCCGGTGGAAATAACATTTTTGCTTCAAGTGCTGCAATAACAAGCACTGTGCAAAAGCCAACCACTTTCACATTCGGCGGGTCTACGTCATTTAACACGAATAGCCCGGTACCTGCTCCTGCGTTCGGTAGTGTGACGCCGCAGCCTCAGCCGACACAGCCCGCGCAGGCCCACCAGCCATCTCAGCCCACCCCAAACATCTTCGGTAACGCTTCAAACAATCAGCCGCTGTTCACTAATACTGTACCAAATCAGCCCGCCCAGCCTAATGTGTTTGCATCGCCACAACCGGCTGTTCCGTCAATGGGGCTATTTGGAGCCTCAGCATTCGGCTCAAGTAACACATCATTTGAAAATGTCTCTATGAACCCAGCACAAGCTCCGACATTTAATTTTGGCGCTTCAAACAATCAGACAAACATATTTGGATTTACACAGGTAAACAATAAATTTGTTTGAATAATTTTATTTCACTAAATTAAGGCTGAGTAAGATCATTAATATTATTATTGGTATACACTATAATTGCTGTAACAATACAAACACTATAATTAGAGCATGCCTTGCGAGAAAAACAGTGAAGCTCTAATAAGTCTTTTTGATCTATATTTTAAAAAGTCTTCATCTATAATTTGCAAGTACTGAATTGAAGATCGACAAAATTTGCCATTGTGCCATATTAATCTTAGAACTTTATCTGTCCTAATATTTCAACCGTCCATTTATGGACTTGACATGGGACAGCGTCTGTTTTTGAACACTTTGGTTGCTTCAACTCTAACTCAGTTTTAGTTCTGCCTTTTAGTGTATTGAGATACACTGTGTCGAATTCGAGCGGAAAGTAGCGACCACTAGATTATCTTTCTTATATTTACCTTGTATTTACTGTATAAGTTGTAAAAAGTAACATGCATAAAATTTGTGACGCCATTCGGTAATTACAGCGTCCACAAATGCAACAAACGACAGGCGTGTATAATTTCGGATCTCCAACGGGCACCAGTACCCCACAGGTGCAGTTCAACATGGGCAGCGCCCCTGTGGCCGGCCGGCGCGTGAGGAAGGTCATACGCAGGACGACGGCCCGATGAGGTTTAACATATGATAGATCCATGTGAGTGTTCATATGCAATACCAGCATACTAGTTATGTAACGAATATAGGCATTACCATTCGCTACCTTTGTGCAAACTTACATATGAATAATTACAAAAATACATTTGAGAATAATATTAAATTAATTTTTCATTTGTGTAATGAAAGTTTATTAGACTCTAGAAAACAAAATAATTTCATGTGACTATTATAGTAACATATGGTTCATATGCGAATTGAACGTAATTGGGGCCTGAGGTGAAGCCTGGCACGCCTGTAGGACGTTGCTTGAGAGCAACGTCCTACAGGCATGCCGCGTTTCAAAAGCTCGATATAGGTGTATCGAGCTTTTGAAACGCGCCACCTGCCACACCTTGAGACGTGTGATAATTGATTATTTAATGAATCCATGAAGTCTTTTCATGTCTTCATTTAAAAAACTAACTAAAGATAGTACTTCAAGTAATATGGAAAAACGTGTCGCATAGCATTCACACACAATTTATATTTTTGGCTCTGACGATGATTAAAGTTTTAATGCAAAGAAAAAACATGAAAATTTATAAAACTTAATAATACTTTTCGTTTAATAACGTATTAATATCTTAATTTAATATTTTTAAATACCACAATAAGCCAGTCACAGCACTAATGCATTCCTCAGAGCTGTAATCAATTCGCGCCCAAACTATAGACAATTGGCGCGGAATAAAAAACTTAGCATTCTCTTATTATAATAGTATTCACTTTAATAAATAGCCAATTTCTTGCTTGCAAACAATCGCATTTGCGTTCAAACAATCGCATTTGTTACATCACTATTATATATATTGTGTATAGATCGTCAGATTTTTGTGTATCAAGTCGATTGTGTGTTTTTTCTAGAGCAATTGCTGATTGCTGATTTGAAAAATGCTTCAATCTGTTCATTATATTTTACTAGGAACAAGGAAACATTCTAGGGTACATCTTCTATGCTCAATATGTTGATGTTTACTATTTGATTAATTTGTATTGATTTGGTTATGTATTATGAAAAAGAAAACATTTTTGTGTTTTTATTATCTTTTAATAAGAAGAATTAACTTGATTAATTAACGTGTCCCACACTGAACATATGGGCAAAATTTTGATAAAGAATTTTATAAATATAAGCATTACCTGCGCTCAATTTTGAAGTGTCTGTGCACAATTGATTAAAATCTTACCTTTATCTAATGAAAATCTAAACGATAATCCCATATTACCATTATAATATCTTTTATAACAATTTATGATTTTTAAGATAGTAAAACACTTTTACTTAAGTTATAAAGGAAATGGAAACTAAAAGGAGAATTAGCAAGATTATTCATTTATTATACATTTATAATTACTATCCAAAATATGTTACATATCATTAATGCATACAACAGTATTGTTATATATGAAAACAGATTATAAAATAAGTCATTCATTATGTTATTTAAATCCTCTATGTTGTCGTTACATCAAATATACTGTTACATATTATCTTTCTAGTCATGTGAATTACCATTTTTGATAGATAAAAATAACAATATAGCTTGAAACAATTTTTTATTGTGATAATTTCAGCAATCGGAGGCGCAGACAGTGTCCCGGATGATAGTATGAAGGCGTGCCTGCGGGCTCGGGCACGCCGGACTGTAACCATACTCTACTTTATAATTTAGATTCATTACACATGTAATGATTGTGAACATGGCGGCGAATAATTGTGTAATACAACATTACAGTTCATTTTTTCTGTTGTTATTTTGTTACAAATTGCTTGTACATATTGGTTTTACTGAATTGCAATATTATCATTGTCCATGTGTTTTTTTATGCGCATTCATTTCAATTGTCGATCCATTCAACATAGTAATATCACTTATATATGGTAAGTAATAATTTAAATATAAATACAAATATAAAAGCTTTTATGTCTTATAAAAACTTTTATGTTTTTCTTTTATATACATAGTTTAAAGAAAGATGTACATTAAAAAAAACACTTGGTTAGATTCTATGGTATAGCTATATATGTTACAGCTAAATAAATAATGATCTACAAAGAAGTCTCTAAATTGAATGTTATATATAAGATAGCAAACATTTTGTATGGTTAATTTTTATTCCACATATCCAAACATTATACACAAACATTGGTTATTTTAAGTGTATATTATAATTAATTCAGTTAAAAACATTACAAATCCTTCATACTACACTTAAAGATGAACTAATAATGAAAAATACGAGAATAAAATTATAAATTAATTACCAATAATTTTCATTTTATTCTCGTACGTGATTATTTTTTTATATGTTACTGTAGATATTTGTCGCCATTTTTAATGTAATTTTATTAGTAATGCTACTGTCTAAAACTATTGCTTAGAATAGTATGGACATAATTGTGTCGTTATTACATAGTAATAATTGTAAATGTTTTTAGACACCCTACTTATATAGTTAAAATGTTGTTAATTTTATAAATCAGGATTATTACACAGAAAAAATATAATAATGAAATAATTTAGATAGTATTGGTAACCCAGCGACCTATGCTTAAGCCGGGTCCAAGACCATTATGTGTATTGAAAAAAAGTTGCAAGCATTTAAAGTCTAAAATATCACTTCTCAAATTTGATTATGTAGTTGTAAGTAATCTTAAGATGCATGTAGCTATTATTTTTTCCTAAATATTTTTTATAATAATTCTTGGTAAGAAGTTTTAGTTCAACATTCATTGTAGTATAAGTTTCCATAAATACTTACTTGGAGCTTCTATATGGTGATAGGCTTGCATGTATTTTATTAAGTTATACACTACGTTTATGGCCGCTTTTGTAGCCACAATAGAATAGAAGCGTAAGTACACATCACACATATCTGTCTAATTAAATATAATGTTATATTGAGCACAGGTTGTAGGTAGAGCAAGAAATTGTAATTACCAGTCTTATTGGTTTCCTGAAATAAAATTACATCTTCTTAGCCACTGAGTTATAAGTGAGTGTAAAGATAATAATTATATTGTATATTAATGTGTTTATAAACGGAGCTATATATACCGTTAATATAGTAAGGTTCCTAATAACAATTATTTTGTCAGAATTATAGCACTAATATATATATATATATATATATATATATATATATATATATATATATATATATATATATATATATATATATATATATATATATATATATATATATATATATATATATATATATATATATATAT
>DWMZ01000878.1:0-18881 GCA_018249855.1 Eueides tales michaeli
GAAATAGAATTATGAAATAGTACATGAAATGGAATTAAAAATAGTATAAGTGACTCTTGCCACTGTCGACTTGGGAGTGACGCTATTCTGTAAGCGATCTACTGGCCTAGGGCCCAGGGGGTTAACTTAGCATTGCTCTTTTACAATTCAGCAATTTACTATACATAAACCATATATAACAGTACGTCGAATATATAAGAGATATTTTGTAATTTGACAAATTAGCTCACTCTTGATATTATGTATAAAAAAATAAGTTTAACTCATATTTCGTTTTTTGAGTTCTGTATCTCAAATCGACTAACTGGAACCCTTTGATAAGTATATGAGAGGACACTTTGAAGATAGTTTGTAGTCCGTCAAGACTATTTAAATCAAATTGCTTGGTGGTATCAAACTGAAAACAAGATCAAATATTTATGTGAACGGTACCTTGAAATTCGCAAAAAATCAAGCTTCTAAATCAAAGTCAAAAGATACGAGCATTTATGCATCGTTTTTACTATATCGATCAGAACTAATAGGGTTAGTTTTCTAAAACGAACAGAACATACAATAGAAATTAAAAAAATATATCATAAAAACAAAAATTGACTACTCATTGAAAAAACAAACTTATAATAATTGTAGTTCTGTTTTACCAAATAGCGAGTGAGCAGTGAGCAAGCTTTAGTTTGTCAATTTTTATAACCAAATAACAATTTTTTATATTATATTAAATCAGAAAATGGTACGAAGATTCTGATGAGTGAGTCCGATTCGATTTCAAATCACTTTTTTCATTTTACTCTTTTTTCGCAAAATGCAGAATAAACAAAGGAAATCTAGAGTTAAAACACTCATTAACAATTCTCCATTCAATTTTCGAAATAGCACATTGAGTGACGGAGCTAAACGCCGCCATATTTTGCTACTAGAAAAATTTAATAGTGAGAAAATGAAAATATTAAATATTTTATTTCCTTGAGTGGAGATTGAACACACAACACCTTTGCAGTCGCATCCCTGCGGAGCAACAAGCCTCATATTAAATATTGAACACATTTCAGTAAAACAATTGAGCTAACGCTAAAAGCTTGTTTCTTTTAAGTTACTTTGGAAATATAAAGTATTGGTTTCTTCTCTATAATAATTTCATAACGGAAATAAGAAGCTTTATACTTCTTAGTCCTTAGTTATTTTCAATATAAAAAAAAATCATTTTAAATAATAAGGGTGTAGTAGAGTCGTGACACTACGTCTCTTTGTAAAAATGACGGTCGGGGCTCAAATTCTTTTGTTTTCTTACATAGCGCGGCCGCTACCGTATGTCTGTAATTGTATTATTTTGACTAGACCATATTATATATACTTTTTTCATTCTATTCTGAGTTGATATCAACACTCCGTTCGCACTAAGACGCTTCCGCTCTCCATTTGATACCAGAGCTAGGAAATGGAATTATCAAATATTTCATTTCCTCAACTGAGGTTCGAAGCTTTAAGTCTACAATTATTTTCATTATTATTTAAGAAAGGCTCTTCTTCAGTAAGTTCTTATCATCGTATGATGTATAACATCACCCTAGCAAAAAGTTTTATGTTATTAGTTTGATCTGTTTGTCTGTCTTTTGCACCATAGCTCCCGAATTAACCGATTGGAGTGAGGTTTTTTTAAATGAAAGCGTTAGTCATCGCAGTGTTCTTAGCTACGTTTTATGAAGATCGGACAACATTTTAAGAACTACAAATATTTTACTAAATTAGTGATTTTTTGTGTCTGGGGCTTTTTAAATTTAAATTTTGTTATGAAAGGTACGTTAAGCTCCTAATCCGGAACCAATCATTAATAAGACAATGCCATAGCTGATATATTTTATTCAAATACGGTCAACTGATCTTTATTTGTGTAAACGAAAAATAAATGGTTTGTCATTTATGTATTCAAAAGATATTTTTCGTTTGACCGAAACGTAATTAATATTTGTAGCTTCCTGCTGTAAGCTGTACATGGCAGGGGGAACATGGGAACCTTGTGCAAAGACACTCTGTTCCGTTTCTTATTTCCATTGTGTTCAAGACATTGCGTGTTGAATAGCGAAACTCAACGTCGTTATTCGGCTTGGTACCAGAGAGAAGATATTAAAATATATTTTTTTTCTTTTGTTAGAAACCTAACCCATAACGTCGCACAAACCATTTAAAAGCTTAGGGATTTACTTTATTTAAATATTTTTTTTATTTAAATAAAGTAAATCTCGGCGATTTTATGTGAAATATTATTGCGTCTGGTAAACGATTGCAGTTGAATTCAAATAATTTATTATTACAAACAAACCGGTTAAATGCAAATTTGATTCGCCTATTGAGGGTCCTGTATCAGCTGCATGCTCTGTATCTCACACATGACATCTGCCATCTGCCTTCCCGGCAGAGGGAAGTTGGAACCTAATGTTAAAAAAACTCACTTCCATACCCCAATTTGCTTCGAAGTTAAGCCTCAGCATATTAAGTTCCGCAACTCAATTATTAACGACTTTGAGAACGGAGTAATTGAATATATCTTATTTTTGCTTTACGCTATATAGCAAAATAGACATAAGGAACCTAGGAACCTAGTGTAAAGATATTCCCGTCCCCTTTAATACTTGCTTTGCCTTGCTTCTACACTTTTCGCCGAATTATCGACGTATTGCTTATTAGGCCTCTGTATAAACAAATGATTTGTCTCTAAATATGTACAACGCTTTCACATAAAAAAACACATAAAGCCTATTCCTAAAATAGCCTAAGCCAATTTCAGAAAAAATCTCATGAACTGTAAAAATGGTCATCAATATTACTTGTCAATTACAAGCTATGAAAAACACTCGCTGACAAAACTATACATGGATATGGTACCTGAATATAATAAAAAAATGTTTTTTATTAAACTCGTGGCTTGTTCGGTGATTTTTAGTATATAGAAGTTATTTTAATGAAAACTGTAAATATCCTCAATAGCAGTTAAAATTACGATTATTTTTATTAAATGTGATTTAAAGATTGGATCTCGACTTGTAGAAAAATAATTACTTTTAACTTGTGCACTGTAATCGCGCACTTAGCTGGGTAGGTAGAGAAATCCTGGGAACCTAGAGTTAAGTCCCTCCGTTCTCCGTTGAGAATCTACCGTTCTTCACTTAGCACCGATTTCTTAAAGCATTGCGAAAACGAAACGAACGGCGCGCTTTGTTTCGTTTGTCGAACGCAGAAATATAAATTTAATATATATCACTACCACCACCACACCGTTTTTAACAGAAGGTGACCCAGTGTATAGAAGCCGGTAACCCTGTCCGATGTTACGGGACTTATTGCCCTTCCAGCGAGTTTCCTGGAGGAAAGCGCACTGGACCCGACGACTCATGAGCACATCTGCGAGTTCTCTGCATCGTTCGGTAAGCACGCAACTCCACGCTGCAAAGCGGAGTTTCCGTCTGGGTACTCGCGTCTTTAGCCATGCCCGTACTTGACACGGTAGCCCTGGCCCACTTGTCGCAGGTGTAGGGCGATGTGCCTGCACTTCGTTTAGCGGCGACGCCCTAGCCGTACCCAGTCTCATTCTTTTCATTGTCATGTATACGGCGGGTGGTAGTTTTTAAATGGAGCGATTGCCATCTGACCTCCAAAACCCCTATACAGGGAAAAACCGAAAGGAAAGAGGGATAGGATTGGTAGAAATGGGGGAGGGACAACTAGAAGGAAGGGATACCACTTTTATGGACTGGACGGAGGTATAACAGTGGCGGCTCGAATTTGCCTCCTGACAGTATGCTAGGGTTAAGGGGGGGGGGGGGGGAGGGGGGGGCAACGGGGGTTGGCGAGCGAAGCGAACAGGTCCCCACTCGAGGAATTTATTTGATATATATTCTTAGCTCTGGTGAAAAGGCAAAGCGCGGCGTTGAATTATGCCATTCAGTAATGCCTTAAATTCGATAGAAAGTAAGAACGAAACGGAGTGTCTCAATACTAGGTTCCGAGGTTCCCTCTGCCTACCCTGCCACGTGCGGGATTACAGCCGGAAACTGATAACATTACTCGGCTATATAAATATATTAAATATACAGATAAAAGCATCAACAAACTCAGTCATTGTTTGAGAATATGTGAGAATTACTTTGTATATTTTGCTGACTTTTTTAATCTGTTTTCTCTTAGCGTCGTTGGTAACGACACCCGCGGGACGCATTCATGCGACCGCAAACTCAACAACTTGGTTAAAGTGAAATCTTAAATATATTCGTATGTATTGAACTAATATTATTTAGATAAAATAGATTTTTTTAACAGTTTCACTCATATCCTGTATATATAGATGTTAAGACATTGAGGCCTGTCATGGTGCAGGGGCGCAAGCGTGCGACTGTAAAAGCGACAGGATATGTATTTGATTTTGTATTTTCCTTATTTGAGCAACAAGGCAAAGCGTGGCGTTGATTTCCGTAACTTAACACACAATGCCTCAGGATCGGCGGAAAGTAGGGAATTGAATGGAGTGCCTTAACACTAGGGTCCCTAAGTTCTTGTGCCTACTCTCCCCAAGTGCGGGATATAAACTGAAAGAAAAAGACATAATCTAGTTATCGATTGTTGTGTTGGTACACTTAGATCATTAAGTTTATTATAAAAGAGCAGAGAGATCAGAAGATTATGTTATAAATAGTCTTCTCATGGGAAATTGAATGGTAAATTGTATATAACATGCCTCATGAATTCGTAGTGCTAATTTTTCTCTGTCTACTAGTTACATTATGGTAGGCGAATAGAACTGTCCCTTCTTGACAGCGTGAAGCTAAAAAAAATATTCTGTTTCCTACTATCCAGCCTTTGCAAAAAATCTGTGAAAGAGATGGTTCTTTGTCTAATATGACAGAAAACCAAGGTCTTCTTTTGAATGTAAAATATGCAGGAAATGAAATAATTCCTTAAGCATAGATGACAGAATTTAATAAAAATTTGCCTCCTGGCAGTATGCCAGTGTCAGCTAAGCCAAGGTGCTTGGTTACTAAGAAAATGTTATCTTCCTGATTTATGATTCCTTGGCATTCCTTATATAATCATTTTGTACCTCGCGCGTATGAAATTAGTTTAGGTAGCAATTATAAATTTGAGATTACTTAACTATCTATAAATTAATTTAGAATTGGTTATCTGCACTTGCTAGAAATAGAAATATTCTTTATGATCAATACAAAAAAGCCTAATATAGTTCATATAAACGAAGTTTAACATTAATAGTGAATATAATAACATAGATTATAGTTAAATAGAATATTCTTAATTGCACACAAAAGATACAAGGGTGTATAAAATTTGAAATTTTGTAAAATTAAAATTTTTAAGGCTTTCGATTAAGGAAAAATCCACTTAAATCAATGCCATAGACAGACTGGTCAAAATCCGTACCCCACTTTCCGCCGAATTTTGAGGTATTGCTTATTAATAATAATGACGGAACTCAACGCCGCGCTTTGCCTTATTACCAGAGCTAAGAAATGAAAAAAAATATTACTTGAATTGAAAATATTAAATATTTAATTTCCTCGAGTGGGGATCGAACCCACAACTTGTCGGTTACAGTCACACACTTATACTTGTCGGTTACAGTCACCGCTGCGCCATGACAGGCCTCATCACCTTTTTTGATACATGAAATATCTTTTTTCTAAAAAAAATAAAACAAATTCTCAAATAACTTTTAACTGTAAAATGTTCAAAACGTTGAGTGTTCAAAAATGTATGATACTAAATATACACTACTAATCCGGTTAAAATAATTTCATTTAATATAGAAACGTCAATATAATTTTCCTAAAATAAAATTTAACAAGACACAATAACTAATAAAGATAAGAGGATCAACTTCAACAAATTTATTTTGCAAGAGAGCAATCTTTCCAAAACACACAACTAGTCGGGAAGCACTTACATGGGGTTGCATTAATGTCCCTATGAACGGTGATGAATTATTCATATTGCCGATGGTAAGGGATACGCTATCTTTGGAACTAAAGCTACTTTGCCCATAGTTAATCCTTTAAACTGAAGATATACAAATTGTTTTCATTTTTCGGTACAACTCTATCACTTTTAGGTACAACTAATGATATGGGGAAAAATAATTCAAATTTAAAAATATGTATCTCCAAACTTTATTATAATTAAGTTATTAATAAGTAAAGTAGCTATTCTACCTCGGATTTTGAAGTAGCAAATTATTCAGTAGAAGGCAAAGGATGGTTTTAATGTCTTTGCACAATACATTATTTATATAGGCATATTAAATGGATGACGCCGGTGATAGAATAAGATAGTTTGAGGATTAATCAATGCAACTGTCAGTATTAGATATATAATTTAAATATTATTTTGATAATATAATTTCTGTGGATTCTATTTCTACTTTTAATATTATCTTGTCATAGCTCTAGCAAGATAAAACGCCGAGTTAAGTTACGCTGATGTATATTCAATAGTGGCGGAGCTCAACGCCGCACTCTTACCTAATTTAAATCAATACATAGGCCACAAACATTAAATTTCAAAACAAATTTACTAATAGTATAAACACGAAAACGCTTTTAAGTCCACTTTAACTAAATTATAGACTATTTCCGCAATTTCTAAATTTTCCCGCATCAACGTAATGATAAAGTTACTACCTGTATGGCGTTGCAAAGTTTTAATTTGAATGTAAGCTGCAAAAGTTGTGCTTAATTCAATACCTGTGAATAATTCATTTTAGCGACGTAAGCCTGGAGATTGTTGACCACTGAAACTCGAGCGAAAAGGAGTATATAGTTTATATATAGTTACCTTGTAAGCTACATGTTAAACGATACATCCGTGACTTTGTCCTTTTGAACTTAACGTCAATTTTTAGCTAAATTATAATTATAAATTAATATATATAATAAATATATCCAGTACGTCCATAAAATTTTCAGGTTGTGGGCTCAATTCCCAGTCAAGTAAGTATTTAATAGTTTTATTTTGGTCTGGTAACGAGGCAGAAAAGCACGGCGTTGAGTTCCGCAACTCAATACGCGTCAAATCCGCGAAAAAGGTGTTATTGAGAATATAGTGATTTAACAGGTTCCCAAGATTCCTCATCCCACCTTGCTACGTGCGGTATAAAGCGTGTAGATAAAAAATAATCAAGAAAACGCTTAGTAATGCATAATGGTATTTGTTTTGCGAAAATATTATTTATCTATCGTATATAAAATAAAAATTAATGGCTAATTTTTCTATATTTCACAGATGTAAACGCCGCGTTGAGAAGATAATTCGTTTCACTCATTCCGCAAAATGGTAATTCATGTTGAAGTTAAGCTTAACGCCGCGTTTCTCTTATTAGTAGAGCGAGGAAACGTTTGAATTCTGCGAGTAGAAATCGATCCAACTACTTATCACGTTTTCAGCCACACACTTGAGCCCCTGCGACAGTACTGGCTTATAATTATCTATTCGTCTCTTTCGATTTATATTACAAAGATAAAGAATTTCAATGTATGCTTTTTTTAAAAAGATATAATAAATTATAATACTCAGCTTTAAGCTGTATTATAAGAGGGTACTTGGGAACCTAATGTTAAGACACTCTCTCTAAAACATTTTATTGAATTTCAAGTTGTAGTGGATATTTGTTCACTAACACAATATCAAATTATTGAAATATTAAACTAGTCAAATGTGGATCAGATTCGTCCATTGAGGGTTCCGTACCAATTTCAAGGTAGTATAACCGACAAAAATTAAACTAAAATTTTCATTCATATACACTTATTATGTATGAAACAAAGTAAACTTATAATTTTTTTTATAATATTAATACCTTTAATTGTAGCGCAAGTTCACGCCAAATTTACTAAAATTTATTTACCAAATTTACTGTAGAATGTGATTACGCAATTAATTTCATACAAAATGCAGTGAAACGATGAATATATTATTAATAATAGATTAAAACATAGAAGCTTGTATTTTTGTGCTCTAGAGGATTGTTTTATTTATTTTCAACTTCATACGAATCTGATCTGAAGATAAATGGTGTTGATAAGGTGGAAGGCGGACAGGGGAACAACAAAGAGGTTTCGTTATAAACCTATAAAGGTTTTGTTTTTATTTTTTGAAGTATGCAACCCTAAATACGAACTTTAATTACAAACGAACCAAAATATTCATGTTAATGTTACATTTTTAGTTGTTATCCACGCTACAGCGGTGGAGGGAGACACTGTAGGGCGGAAAGTAAAATTAATTAAACTCGAGTCTACAATTCAATTAACACCTACGCAGCAGATACATACAAATATTGTATACAGTACAAGATGTGTTCCAGTTGGTATCTGTGACGGAATTTTAGGGAAGTTTGCCTGAAAATCTGTGGTAGTAAAGGCTTTGATTACGAATTTTGAGACATATTTTGTCTGTGGAACTGTCGTGGAGTGGCGACGGTTGAAGATTTATTTCTTACTCGGGATAACAAGACAATACGCGGCGTTCAGTTTCTTCACTCAACTGTGGCGGTTCCTACTCGATAAAATGAAATATTAAATATTTTCCTTTCCTCGCTCTAGTAACGATACAAAGCGCGGAGCTAAGCATACTACCACTAAACACGCAATACTTCTGGAATTCGGCGGAAAGTGGGGAACGTAATGTCATAATGGGAATGGAGTGCTCGCCTTACGATGCTGATAAGCCGTGTTGTCAGTTAATCTGTTATATAAAACGCTCAAGTATTTGCCCAATAGTGGATAATTTTAATTATATTATGAGTATTAAAGTTTTGAGTGTGGATATTTATTAGACTTTTACGCAAAAATTACTGAACAGATTTGAATGAAACTTTATAGTAATATAGGTTCTACATCAAAGTAACAAATAGATAAAAAAATTATGTTAATATTTTGTACAATTTGCTTTTAAATACAAACATAAAGTTATATAACATTAAGTTAAAGCAGGCAAAGCTGTGTTCGGCTAAGTTTGTTAATAGACAATTAATAATACAGAAACAATGCATAATGCGATTGACAGTTAAACGACAATACTTAAGTTGAACTTAAGTCTAGGATAAGTGATGGAGAAAGTTCATAATAAAAAGCTTCTAGAAAAAGTTAATTGAGTACTTGCAAAGTAGAACATTATTTTCTATTTGTTTAATCCACTACCATTGTATGGCGCATTGTGGATCTAAAGGTCGATGCAAATGCAAATTTTGAACAGTACATTATGGCGCGCGTGGAATACTCTTTAACCGTAAACGTGATGGTTGTGGATTTAAGTTCCACCTGAGGGCATCAGTTACTTTCACTTATTCGCTCTTTTAGCAAAATAAAGACTGGCTTTTAAAAAAAAATTGGCAGAAAATGCAACATCTCAGCCTAGGTTCCCTTCACCTTCCCCCATAAAAGAGATCCAATCAAAAAAGTAAACGTTTTAGATAAGCTTTAAAATTTTTGATATTATATATAAGCAATATATTAAACTATATATAATGTCTTTTAGTATATTTTTTTATCCCTGTCTCTGTGTATCTGTGTTTGTATGTGTCTGTTTGCGTGTGTACTTGTATCTTAAATTGATGTATCCATTTGAACATGATGTGATGATCGACTCCTTAAATGGAAACGGAGTATCGTAATATTTGGTTTGCAGGTTTCCTCTGCCTACCGTGCCTGTGCGGTATATAGTGTGAAGCTGAAAAAAAATTGTGCTATAATTGTCTAAATTAAAAATACTTACGCCATAGTTATTATAAAGTTATCACTCCGTTCTCTCTAGAAAGGTCTTTCTAGAAATGGGAAATTAAAAAAATATATCACTATGAAAAATAACCAGTATGCATCTTCCCTTCGTCCAACGCTTAATTATTCCAGTAAGAAAAATGTTAAAAGAATAAAAAGCATTTAAAGTTAGTAAACAGGTACCGTGGTGATTCGATTTGCAAGATTTCTTCTCCAGCTGTATTTATTAAGGCGCTGTTAAGCGATGAGGTATAACGAACCTATCGTTTAGTTTAATAAAAAAATTGTTTTATCGAGTATTTTTTTTATAATGAGTAAAGATAGATGGTAGAGACCTGTTATGTAAGCGCGACAAATAGTGGGTTCGAGTCCCGAAATAATTAAAGATTTAATATTTTTATTTATTACTTTAAATTAATATTATGATACGTGTGTAGTACGAAAATGTTATGGTTGTTAGGTAGACCTAAAATTGAAGTGATGTTTTTCGTTGTTCTGCTGTTGTGATAAAAAAAGACTGCGGCATTTAGTTCTGTCACTCACCGTACAATGTCTCAAGATTTGGGCAGTTCATGGGGAACGATTTTTCTGCTACATGCAGGATACACTTAAGCTCAAATTGTTTAATGTAGACAATATACTTATTAATAAAAAATAATACAAATAAACTTTTGTGGCCATATATTTTCATTTAATATAAACAACCTATCGACTATTTACAAGAAGAAATTCACTTCTCTTCTATAAAACTATACGTGGAGGCACATCAAGTAAATCCGAGGAAGTATTCCTCGGATTTACTTGATGGGGGAATAGAATATATTTTATTATTTTTTCAACTTTAAATTTTATTATTTTTCCAGAATCTCGCTGTACCCCGCACATAGCAGAGTAACTAGTCAAAGAGCACTTAGGAACATAGTGTTAAGACTCTTCTTTTTTTAACACTTTCATTCTAAGCTTTTACGAAAGCGAAACAATTGAGAATAAAATAAGATTGAGAAGAAATGAAAATATTAAATATTTAAATTGAAAATTTTATTTTTTGTATTTTCTCGAGTGGGGATCGAATGTAAAGTAAGTTGCATTTATAAACACATGAGCGGCCCCTACCTCCACTCTAACATATTTCCCAGATATTTATATTATTAGAACCAGTGAATGATATGTATATCTAAGAAGGACATAAAAAAGTATTAGAAAAAATATTTATTGATGTACCAAATACAGTTAACTTCAAAATAAGAAAAATGTAAACAAAATATACCTTTGTGCGTAGTTGGTTACAATAGAATAGGGTTGAGAAACGAAAATGTACCCTGACCCCACTAAAACAGAACGTTTTAAATTGAAGGGAAGGAAAAAATTTTGGTCGTTTTTATACGAGAAAAAAAGTAGAATGTCTAAATTTGTGTTATATGAAATGAAATTAAATGTAACACTTCAATCCAACCTTGTCATATTGTTAGACGTGATAAAAAAATGTATTTTTTTTGTTTACCTTCACGCCCGCTCCAGCCGTATGGAATCTGCCTCATCCATACGCCTGGCATTGTAGCATTAAGACGCTCCATTTCCAATGAGATATTTCCTTTATTAAATCTTGAAATCAAAGTATTAAATATTTCATTCCACCTTTGTGCCAGCCTAATAATAGGTACCCAAGTTCTCTCTGCCCACCTTGTAATGTGCAGGATAAAGCGTAGAGCAAAAAAAAGCTATCTTTTAACCTAAATTCGAATTTTTAAACACTTTGTACACTAAATTTACCAGCAGTCCCAAAAGTTACCCTCTTATCTCTTATCAGTTAGACAAAGTTATTCCATTCCAGAAATTCTCAGCTTAAACGAACTGTTGTTTCATTTTACAACTTAAATAGACCATGCATGGCTAATCTGGTCCGCACTCCTGCATGCAAATTGCTCATCATCCAGCTATGAGTGAGGCCATTAAGACAGTACCCTCTATACTTAAATTTGTATTGTAATTCAATAAATGCAATCTCTTGGGATATTTTTGTGATAGTGTACTTGTTATGGATTGAAATTTTGGTTTGCAAAAGCTCTATTGCGATTCAGTTCAAGATAAAGGTATAATATCTTTTAAGACATTGACACAAAAGGTAAAAGTAAAGGTCACTAGATAAGTCTTGCAATACACCATATGTTTCAGCAATATATCAGCAAACCTGGAATAAGGTAACCAAGTTTTCTATATCAATGTAGAAGCAAAGCAATTTCATATTCGGCGAGGTCATAAGCGTGTGACTGTAATGGGTTCGAAGTTTCGACAGGTTGTGGGTTCGAAGTAAAAGAAATGGCAAATTGGATATTTTTAAATAAATTTTCAATATTTTCATTTCTTCGCTCTAGTAATAAGCCAAAGCGAGGCCACCACTAACCACGCAATGCCTTAATTTGGTGGTTAGTGGGGAACTATACGGACTGTCTTAACACTAGGTTCAAAAGTTACCCTTGCCCACCTTACTTGCGGGAAAATAAAACATAATTATTTTCGCTATTGAAAATAATTATCTTAACAGAAGTTTTTAATTTTTAAACAGGCATACTTTATTTTCTTCTCTATTAAAAATTGAAATAGTTGAGCCATATTAAGAAACAAGTAAGAATAACTAGTTATAATTTTTTACATCTTTATTTTGTTCAACTTTAACGTAGTGCCGCCTAACCTATGGTGTATAAATCTTTTAAATCATTTCAACAACTTTGACAACTTGGATATGGTTTCAAAGGCATTACTTTCAATAACAGCCTGATTTTGGAATACTTTCAACATAAATTTAAAGTTAAATTAAAGTTAATAATAGAGTTAACCGGTCCAAACTCACAATACTAATGTAGTAAGATATAAACACTTTACTTGTTAAAGTTAAATAACACAATATACGTTGATGCTTCATTATTGTAAAAACAATATGAATTTCTTTTGTACTCTCATCTATTGACAAAAGACGGAGTCTAATTCTTGTAAGCCGCAACTCAACTTTGAATTATTCAGGTAATTTACTTCTTAACTATCCGGTTACTGTCATGTTATTATATAAAAATTGTTTAAATATCAATGCTTAAATTAAAAAAATATTTTAAACTAATCTCTGTTAATATAAAATATCCTATAGTTACTTTTGTAATTCTTAACTATTTATTCAAATCTTTGTATGAACGTAAATTATTATATGGTATGTAAATGTACGTTAAGAAATTGATAATAATGTTTAAAATCACGAATATAGCAAAACTTAGGTGTTACACTATTATAAGCTCCAGCCAGACGTTGCCAAAAACTGTATAGAAAGGCTACGAGAGCTACGAGGCTACGAATGCTACGAAAACTACGAAAGCTGCAAATGTTACACCATTTGGATGCATATTTGCGTGTTCAAAGTTTCTCTCTCACTCGTACTTTAGTCGCCTAGAACGCTACGAAAACTACGAAAGCTGCAAATGTTACACCATTTGGATGCATATTTGCGTGTTCAAAGTTTCTCTCTCACTCGTACTTTAGTCGCCTCTTACGACACCATCAGTACCAGGGTGATCCTATTCTAAGCCGGAATGACACGGCGAAAAATTAATGATTTAATGATTTATTTCTTAGCTCCGGTTAAAAAGCCAAGCGCGGCGTTGAATTCCGCCATTCAACATGCATTAATACCTTAAATTCGGTGGAAAGTGAGAACGGAACTGAGTGGTTTAATACTAGGTTTCGAGGTTCCCTCTGGTCTTCCAAGCCATCTGTGGAATTACAGCGCGAAGCTCATAAAATTAGTCGGCTAAATAAACATAGTAAATATACGGATTGAAGCATAAAAATTCAACAAACTCAGTAATTGTTTGAGAATATGTGAGAATTACTTTGTATATTTTGCTGACTTTTTTAATCTGTTTTCTTTTAGCGTCGTTGGTAACGACACCCGCGGGACGCATTCATGCGACCGCAAGCTCAACAACTTGGTTAAAGTGAAATCTTAAATATATTCGTATGTACGTAAGTAATATTATTTAGATAAAACAGATTTTTTTAACAGTTTCACACATATCCTGCATATATACGATGTTAAGACATTGAGGCCTGTCATGTTGCAGGGGCGCAAGCGTGCGACTGTAAAAGCGACAGGTTGTGTATTTGATTTAATATTTTCCATATTTGGGCAACAAGGCAAAGCGTGAAGTTGATTTCCGTCACTTAACACACAATGCCTCAGGATCGGCGGAAAGTAGGCAATTGAATGGAGTGCCTTAAGATTAGGTTCGCTAATTTCTTGTGCCTACTCTCCCCAAGTGTGGAAAGAAAAAGACATAATCTAGTTATCGATTGTAATGTTGGTACACTTAGATCATTAAGTTTATTATAAAAGAGCAGAGAGATCAGAATATTATGTTATAAATAATCATCTCATGGTAAATTGAATGGTAAATTGTATATAAAATGCCTCAAGAATTCGTAGTGCTAATTTTTCTCTGTCTACCAGTTATATTATGGTAGGCGAAGAGAACCTTCCCTTGTTCATAGCGTGAAGCTAAAAAAACATTCTGTTTCCTACTCTCCAGCCTTTGTAAAAAATCTGTGAAAGAGATAGTTCTCTGTCTAATATGACAGAAAACCAAGGTCTTCTTTTGAATGTAAAATATTATGCAGAAAATGAAATAATTCCTTAAGCATAGATGACAGAATTTAATAAAAATTTGCCTCCTGGCATTATGCCATTGTCAGCTAAGCCAAGGTGCTTGGTTACTAAGAAAATGTTATCTTTCTGATTAATGATTCCTTGGTATTCTTTATTTTCATTTTGTACTTTGAGTGTATGCGATTAGTTTAGGTAGCACCTATAAATTTGGGACGTACTTAACTTTATATAAAAGAATTTAGAATTGGTTATCTGCACTTGCTAGAAATATAAATACTCTCTATAATCAAAACAAAAAAGCCTAATATAGTTCATATGAACGAAGTTTAACATCAATAGTGAATGTAATAACATAGAGCACAGCAACGAATATTCTTAATTGCACACAAAAGATCAAGGGAGTATAAATTTCAAATTTTATAAAATTTCCGATCCAAACAATCACTAGCTTATGTTGATAATGTGCGTGTAGGTTTTAAGACTTTATCAGTGCCAGATCAGTGCCAGACTGGTCAAAATTATAACACTGCTCATTTTGCGTTGAAGGGTGGTCAATAATGTAAAATAATTATGATATATGTTTATAGTACACGTATTCAAAAACAATGGGTCGATTGCTTTAAGTAATCTCTTATAGACTTTGGCAAATTAAGGACACACTATAAAGAAAAGGGCGTCAAAAATGGAGAGGAAAAGGGACAGTGCACATAATATAAAAAATATATTACATAATAATAATGAACTGTAAATTATTTGTACATATGATATAAATAATTTGGTTTGGAAAATGGTGAATGAGGTGTAAGTTAACTAGTAAGATAAAGAATAAACCTAATAATAAAAAAAACTTATAAAAATATTATGATATTAAATAATTTATACTTAACTATACGATTATATTTAGAATGTTATTAACTTGTTTCAATTGCCTTAACCAAAATGAAACGCTGATTTCCGGAAGTAAATTTAAAGAATAAAACTGAAATCGAGAGATTTTTTTAGCTTTATACTGTATCCATCATAAAGCAAAGTAAGCAAGAAAATTTAAGAAGCATCAAGACACTTCCGTTCTCTATTTTTTGCCAAATTTGATTCATTCTGTGTTTAGTGGCGGAACTCAACGACCCGCGTTGTCTTATTACCATTCGTTTCCTCGAGTGAGAATCGAACCCACAATCGGTTCAGTTTACAGCATGCATGTATCCCGGCGCCACGACAGGCTTCTTGATATGTTTGGGTAAATAAATAAGGAAGTGAATTAATATGTACTGGGCCATGTTTGATCAACAAAATTAACATACACACATAGCTTTCCTTAGCTTATCTTCTAAAGAAAAAAAGCGTACAGAAAAATGAATGTTCCTATAGACACTTTTATTTTTTCTTTCCAATTTTCTAAATTTGAGCTTCCCGGATGTCAATATTTACACTGTTTAAAAGCCAAAAGATCAATATTTAAGTTGGTTCATCAATTTTTGTGGAGAAAACAAAAACGGGAAAATTTACTTTGTTCCATTAGATGTAAGCTCTTTGCGTAAATATATTTAGCTTTGGCTAATCTATACTTCTAATATATTGTTTATCAGGCTTTCGTTTATTTATACCAAATTTATTAGCGATATATTTGCGATATTTTGTTATTAGGCAAGTTATTTGCAATATTTTTTTCTAAATATTTTTTAGTAACTAAAATTCAGATTGTTCGTTATTTTGAACAGGTTTAGACCGTCGTGGAGCCGCAACATAGCGTCTCACTATAAGCGCAAAGGTTGTGGCTTCCATTCTCACTCGAAGAAAGTAATTATTTATATTTCCTCGCCCAGGTATAAACGACGGGAGCTTAAACTTCGCTATTCAATGTCTCTCAGATAATGGTTGGATAGTAGGATTATTGCTGTTTAAAATATATAATTAGCCTTTATGACTGACACTACAGACATTTCTATGTGACTTGACGATTCAAAAATGTTCTTGTAATGGCCTGACTGAATAAAGAATATTTAAATTTTGATACATGAAATATTCTTTTTCTAAAAAAAACGAAACAAATTCTCAAGTCACTTTTAACTGTAAAATATTCAAAACGTTGAGTGTTCAACATTATATAATACTTAATACATGCTATTAATCCAGTTATAAAATAAAATTTATTAACACACAATAACTAATAAAGATAAGAGGATCAACTTCAACAAATTTATTTTGCAAGAGAGCAATCTTTCCAAAACACACAACTAGTCGGGAAGCACTTACATGGGGTTGCATTAATGTCCCTATGAACGGTGATGAATTATTCATATTGCCAATGGTACGGGATACGCTATCTTTGATTTGAGTGTAGTTTTTATAATCGGAAGTCTTGTTTACAACAGTGGTTCTTGGCTATGTTTTATAAAAATCGATTAGCACTTTAAGCACTTTGTTCAAATTGGAAAGTAAAATAGGTTTTAAGAAAATGTATAAAAAACAATTTTTCTATTTTGAGTGTTGAATATTACTTTAAATATCTGAAAAAATATTTACTTTATTATTTTAGTATGGAAAAGCTTGTTGTTAAGATTCACCACTCAATATTCAATGTCTCAAAATTTTAACAGCAAGTGGGGAACGAAGTATCTTAACACTAGGTTCCCTCTGCCTTCCCAGCTTTCACAAAAAGGCCACAATCACTTTTAGGTACAACTAACGATATATGGGGAAAAACAATTTAAAACGATGTATCTCCAAACTTATAATTTAATTAAGTTATTAACAAGTAAAGTAGCTGTTCAACCTCAGGTTTAGAAGTGGCAAATTATTCAGTAGAAGGCAAAGGGTTGTTTTAATGTCTTTGCGCAATACATTATTCATATAGGCATATTATATGGATGATACCGGTGATAGGGTAAGATAAGTAATTTAAATATTATTTTGATTATATAATTTTGTGGATCCTATTTCTACTTTTAAAATTATCATGTCATAGCTCTTGCAAGATAAACCGCGGTTTTAAATTCCGCTGATGCATCAGCTCAATAGCTGTCAATAGCAAAAATTAAGCGGAAACTGGGAGAAGATAAAACTTTGTGTTAAGATACTATGTTTTTGACACGTCCACAAAACAATAAATCTATAAAATAGTCAATGGCGGAGCTCAACGCTGCACTCTTACCTAATTTAAATTTACACATAGGCCACAAACATTAAATTTGAAAACAAATTTACTAATGGTATAAACACAAAAACGCTTTTAAGTCCACTTTAACTAAATTATAGACTACTTCCCTAATTTCTAAATTTTCCCGCATCAACGTAATGATAAAGTTACTATCTGTATGGCGTTGCGAAGTTTTAATTTGAATGTAAGCTGCAAAAGTTGTGCTTAATTCAATACCTGTGAATAATTCATTTTAGCGACGTAAGGCTGGAGATTGCTGTCCACTGAAACTCGAGCGATAAGGAGTATATAGCTTACAGTATATAGTTACCTTGTAAGCTATATGTTAAACGATACATCCGTAACTTAGTCCTTTTGAACTAAACGTCAATTTTTAGCTAAATTATAATTATAAATTAATATATATAATAAATATATCCAGCAGCAGCGATGGCGTACAAGCGTACGTCCATAAAGTTTTCAGATTGTGGGTTCGATTCCCAGTCAAGTAAGTATTAAATATTTTTATTTTGCTCTGGTAACAAGGCAGAAAAGCACGGCGTTGAGTTCCGCAACTCAATACGCGTCAAATTAAGCGAAAAAGGTGTTATTGAGAATAAAGTGATTTAACAGGTTCCCAAGATTCCTCATCCCACCTTGCTACGTGCGGCATAAAGCGTGTAGATAAAAAAAATAATCAAGAAAACGCTTAGTAATGCATAATGGTATTTGTTTTGCCAAAATATTATTTATCTATCGAATATAAAATAAAAATTAATGGCTAATTTTTCTCTATTTCACAGATCTAAACGCCGCATTGAGAAGATAATTCGTTTCACTCATTCCGCAAAATGGTAATTCATGTTGAAGTAGAGCTTAACGCCGCGTTTCCCTTGTTAGTAGAGCGAGGAAACGTTTGAATTCTGCGAGTAGAAATCGAACCAACAACTTATCACGTTTTCAGCCACACACTTGAGCCCCTGTAACAGTACTGGCTTATTATAAATTATAAACATAATTATCTATTCGTCTTTATCGATTTATATTACAAAGATAAAGAGTTCCAATGTATGCTTTTTTTAAAAAGATACAATAAGTTATAATACTCAGCTTTACGCTGTATTATAAGAGGGTACTTGGGAACCTAATGTTAAGACACTCTCTCTAAAACATTTTATTGAATTTCAAGTTGTTGTGGATATTTGTTCACTAACACAATATCAAATTATTGAAATATTAAACTAGTCAAATGTGGATCAGATTCGTCCATTGAGGGTTCCGTACCAATTTCAAGGTAGTATAACCGACAAAAATTAAACTA
>DWMZ01000879.1:0-15000 GCA_018249855.1 Eueides tales michaeli
GTTCTTATTTTTAATTTTGCTAATCCTTTTGTAAATTCTAAATTTTGTTTGATTTGAGATGTCATTTTTTATGTTTTTTTCTTATTTTATTATTTTACATTCAATCTCTTATATGTTATGTTTGGGTAGAAGAGCGAGGCCTCCTGGTACAGGTCATTGGTGACTTAATAGGAGGCACTCAACCTTGTAAGTGTTTAATGTAAGAGAAAATGAATAAAGATATTATTATTATTATTATTATTATTATTAGAATTACTTAAGCCATTTGTTTTGGTTATTTTGTTAATTTAATGGTTGAAGTTTGCAGTATTTGTTTATCAATTCTCTTTTATTTAAATTGTAAATAGACCACTGATTTCATTCGTATTTTAAATAAAATTCCACTTCTGAATATAAAATCAGAAGCGGGATAAAGGACTTATTAGCCCACATTAGTAAATTCGCCATAAAAGTTGAAAAAAAGGGTGACTCTTAAATTTTGTTTTGTTAACGATTACTGTTTACTTCATTACTTTATTTCTGATTGTGGTTTGTAGTTGTAATAATTAGACGTACAAAAATACTTAGTCCACGAAAGTGTATTTCTAGGAACCGTAATCACGATCGACATATCTCTCATAGGATTCGCAGTCGTAGTGGCGATAGATCGAACTGCGATTTGAGCGATAGACACTGTATTAAGCGTAATGGCTTGTGTGACCGAGATCGACGTGATTCTCACAATACTTTTTCGCGAGTCAGTAATGTTTCAGGTCTTTACATATTGGTCTTTGAGAAAAAAGCTGCCAACATTTTATACAAAGAAATATTTTAATTTGTACAATATATCTAATAATTATCTAAAATGGAGTACATTTGTAAATATTCGTGGCTCATTAGAAAATATTCACTAAAGTAACAAAATAACCTAAAATTATTAAAATACCTTGCCATGTGTGGTACATAGTGAAGCTTAATAATATGGAATAAATATAGCTTCACGCTGTATCCCGCATGAGGCAGGGTAAGCAGACGGAACCCGGGAACCTAGTGTTAAGACACTCCGTTCCACTTCTGTTCCCCACTTTCCGCCGAATTTGAAGAATTGCATGTTAAGTGGCGGAACTCAACGCCGTGCTTTGCCTTCTTACCAGAGCGAAGAAACAAAAATTTAAAATAATTAAATATTTAAATATAAAAAAATGCTCAATATTAATATTTGCAGAATCGAAGGAGTTACTTTGAATTTGATACACCGATGAAAGGTTTATGTTGCAGTTTTTGATGTGAATGTAAAATATTCAAAATTCTGAAAAGATACGATATAGCTATTGTGATTTCTGTTTATTTCAGGCCAGACTAATGTCACATTGGTTTTAATTATTACATACTAATCTTGAAAAATTTTACGGGTGTCATATATAGTTTCAGCAAAATGATTATTTTAAATGATGCTTGGTGTTGACTATTATAAAACCTGGGAACCTAGAGTAAAGCCACTACATTCAATAACTAGTTTACTTTAATTAAGCATTTTTTTTTATTTTGAACCCACAATGAACGTAACCTTTTAATTGGTTATCGCATAAGTATGTTTTGTATAATTGAAAATTGTATATAAATATCATTTCATGTTCAATGGTTTAATGTTAAAAGATTTTTATCTTACGTTTATTTGCTCGTATATATTTCTGTCTCTTTAATTACAGATCTATGTAAATTTATTCATGAAATCAAATTCCGATTTCCATACTTGTGAGAATCTAAATTTATGAAGCAAGATATTAATATATAAATAATAATACGAGTTAGTTTCAATTTGATACTCTGATGGAAGGTATAGTTTGAGAGACGATATTTGCAAGCATTTTAAACAATTAAGTCAAATCGGATTTATCAGTGATAGTTCCTAACAATTGTTACCGCAAATGGATAATTTCTAGAACGGATCCAAGGCTGTATGCCGATTTTTGCAAAGAAATAAATAAATAATTATTAATGATAATTCAAGATTTTCTAGTTTTATATATATCACAGATGGATATCATTCCTGGTACAGCTGGAAGCCAATATGTTAATTGCAATGTAACCGTTATATGACCGTGTACGGACGTATGTATATGATTAGAGTCAAGCGGTGATTAAAATAGTTATAACCACATGATCCATGAAAAGAAATGAAACAAGAATGAATTCCGAATTTAAAAAACAGTCAATCGCAATTCAATAAAGAAGATTTATGTCAGTCGTTGGTCATACCGTGCTATGTGCCGGCAGCAGACGGGTTATTGGCGAAGCTCCAGCGCTCTTGTCTACAAGAAATAAAATCTATTCAAAGTAATAGCAAAAAATTCTCTCTTTGTACAAAGATAAATGATGGAAGTATTAAATTCATCTAGATATAAAGTATGTTGTTGTTGTCTATTTGAAACATTTTTAAATTTTTTCTCTTAATTATGTTGTAGGTAAATAGAAACTACAAGACTTTGTCTTTAAATGTGAATTTAGCCTAAAATAAATTGCTTTATTTTTGGATCGTATAAATAATGTTCAGACTTAAGATTTGGAATTAAGTACTGTTTTTTTATAAAAGCCAAAAATATATATTTTTTGAGTTAAATATTACAGTATTTATCACGCAGATAAAAATTATCATAGCATTCTGGTACTAAAAAAAGTCTTAAATATATCATTGAATAGAATATTAATCTTACAAAAAAATGTTAGTTATCCTACATGACTATTTATGTGATTTTTTTTTTTAATGTATTATTTTAGTTTTATAATATATATGTAGGTATTTAGGCCAGACGTGGCGCAGCAGCACAATCGTGTGATTGTAACCGACATTTTGTGGGTTCGGTCCCCACTCGACGAAATTAAATATTTAATATTTATAATTTAAAAATTTATTGTTTCATTTCTTTGCTCTGGTAATAAGGCAAAAGGGCGGCGTTCAGTTCCGCCACTCAACACGCAATGCCTCAAATTCGGCGGAATGAAGCTGAGTGAGTGAGTGAATGTAGTTATTTAATAAAAAAAAAAGTTAACAGCGTATGGAGTAGAAAGATATAATACGAATAGACAGCTATTTTACTTTGGTTTAAACTGTTAATTAAAAGATTCCGCTATCTCGGTAGTAAATTCTATCAAACTTGTCAAAATTCTAATACGAGTAGCACCAACGATGTGTAAACTAAATTAGAGTCTTTAAATCGAGTTAACACAGAATAACTATTCGAGCTTAAAGTTTTACTGAAATTAGCTTTAAATTTATATATTTTTTAATTCTTAATTTTTTTTTTATTTGAGGAAAATTATAACTGCTCATATAGTTACTATCAAATTATTTACAGAAACAATAATATTTGTATATTATATCTAAGTAATTACTAGCATTTCTATAGCAAGGATTTTCATTTCTATAGCAAATAATAGTGAAATTTCATTAAGCAGTCTATTTTCAGAGAGCTGTTAAGGTATGTTAGCACAATCGCTTGACCGTACATAACCTGATTACTATCGGTAGTGGCTTTGATGTGTAATGGCCATTGTAATGTCCTGAATTTATGGGCAATGGCGTTTGTTAGGAACGTGAAATATGCACGAACAAATGAGCTCACAACGATTGATCGCGCGAGCAAACCGCGGCTTGTAACTGACGCTCATGCAGATACGAGTAGCTCCAAACATTTGATGGCTCCTGATTGAATAAATACTGTTAAATATAAAATCTATAAGTAATAATACATTTTATATTTCATTTGAAGATATTTACGTATCATTTCAGGTCTTATGAGTTGATGTCAATTTTGTTCTTTTTTTTATTATATTTTTTTTAGCTTTAGTGGTCCTTTTTTTATATATATTTTCCTTAACTCGTTCATATATACGAGTATATGAGCACTAGTCAATTAATAAATATATATATTTACTTATTGACTAATGCTCATGTCTAGAGGTGATTTAAGTTGTAAAGATAAACGTCCCAAACACCATTTACAGTTTTTAGTTTTATTTTTTGTATAAACATTTACAGAAACCCGCGTTCAATAAAACTTCTCGTTTTGGTCCGTGTTTCTTAATAAAGGAAGTTGATTGTTCAATTTTCATATTTCAGTTGTACTGCGGAGATTTTTCAGTTTTCGTTTTGTTTGTTGTTCTCTATTTCCGATTGTATTGATATTTATTCAACATACATATTTTACCATATATATGTTAAGAAGTTCTTTAAAGGTTTATATTTACGATTTGTTTTTCACATCTGTTATATGTTTCACCACTTTCAATTAAGTACCTTTTGATATATGTTTATTATGTTTTTGTTTAACGCTAAATGTCGCACATAGCTAGGAAGAGAGAGGGAACCTGGGAAACTAGAATCCTAGTGTTTCATAGCCCACTTACATTACCGAACTACCGAATTCTGGAGACTCAGAATGTTAACCGGCGGAACTCAACGTCTGTTTAAATATCTCCAATGTACACATAATATGCTTTACTTTTTTACTGTTTTTTACATTTTTTTTGTAAATTATTTATAACAATTAATATGTAACAATATTTTCCACTCTTTGATCATGTGGAAGTATGTATATAACACGTCAAACACTAGAAAAACACAATGTCAATAAATTATAAATATCACAATAGTAACACAATAAATTAACTATAATTGAGTCTAATACTTTCATACTAAATCTCACTTAACGTATATTAAAGAACGGACGAACATTGTTCGTACCGTAAAGCCTTGTTTTATATCTCAGCCTCGCTCGAAGCCAAATGGATGAATTATTGTTCGGATATATGAAGCACCTACAGGGAGTGTGGAATTATGCATATTGAACATTACACGAACGTAGGATATTCCAGACTTAGAATATATTGTAGAATATTACAGGGGTTAATCAAAGTAAATTATTTATTGCTATTCTAATGTATATTACAGTGTGAGGTATGTTGCTAATTTTAAGAGATTTATCAACTGAACGTTAATGACGTACATCTGGTATTTCGTCAGCAATATATGCTTTTGGTGGTCTCTGTAGACCGCCAAAAGCGCATATTGTCTGTGTCTATATCACAATATTACAAAAGTATAGGACTTATCATGGTGCAGGGGCATAAGCATGTGAACTGGAAACATGACAGGTTGAGGGTTCAACTCACTGGTTCCCACTCTGAAATAGAATATTTAATAATTTCGTTTCTTCGCTCTGGTTACAAGGCAAATCGCGTCGTTTAGCTACGCCATTCAATACGCAATGCCTCAATTCAGCGAGAAGTCGAAAATGGGGATGTCCTAATTGATATGAAATGTACATTAAGTTTTCAGGTAACTTCTGCCTAACCCAATTACTGTATGTTGTTACAGCGAGAAGCAGAAAAAAGGCAGAGGAAATTGTATTTCCATTCAATATTATAAGTCATAATATGAAAGCTCTGCAAGAACAATAAGTCACCAAGGAACTGTGATAAGCCGCGGGCAAATTCATCATACTTACATATAGTAAGTATAAGTTACATAGAATGCTTTATAGAGCCAAAAATGAAATCTCCTAACTTGTTACAGACATGTAGTTCAATTCTTTGGGAGCCTTGCTGTGGAATATTGATGAACAGGAAAATGAGTGACAAACTGAAAATAATTTAATGCAATTCGATTCCCTCTCGAGGAAATGAGTTACTGTCATTTCCTTACATTTCTCTACATATTCCATGTCACTTTTTCGCATTACGTTATTTTCATACTGCCACGTAGTTAGTATTCGAGAACCCTTAAATGATATATATCATACATAATGATATGAAAATTAGTTAATTTAGCAAAATAAGGAGGTCACGTTGAATTACAACATTTTTTAAGTTTCAATTTATTAAACAGAAAAAAAATTATGTTGGGTGTTCCGATGTTTTTTTTTAGTTTAACGCTGTATCCCGTAGTTACAAGGCAAGGTAGACAGGGGGACTTGGAAACCTAGTGTTAAGATACTCAGCGCTTGCTGCGCTGCTCTAGTACTAGAGCGAAGCAATGAAAATATTAAATATTTTATGCCCCTACGCTACGACAGTCCTCAAACTTAAGTATAGTTTAGTAAACTTACAAAGCTTGAGGTTCTAGTTGTAGTTCTCTATTCTCTTAAGAAATACGTTAAGAAAACATCATTTATTCAAAAACTGCTCACATCTGTTCGTGAACTTTACTGTGGCAGTTACCGTATATTGAGCTTGCAGTGTGCAAGTTGGCGCGTATCTGTATAGATTAGTTATTTGCAAACTTGCAATAAATGCCTTAAATTGCAGATCGTTTATGTAAGCGGTAGTATTAATTGTGAATTAAAAGCAAAAGAGATGTTATAATGATTATTGAAACATAGTCTTAAAATAAAAGAAGGTGTTATGACCTTGCTACGAGTAAATATACAAATTATAAATGAAACACATTATTAATTGAATATGTGTTGTAAATTAAATATTTTGACTAGTGATTAAAAATGGAGTTGCTTAGTAAAATAATAGGAAGTTATTAGTTGTCATTTTGCAAGAAGTGAAGGTTACTATAATATTATAAATAGTTTTATTAATGAGATGATCGTAATTTAAAATAATATATTTAATACAATTTGAGTTTGTGTGATTTAAATGTAGTATCATAATTAATGAGTACTAAATCATAAATAAAATATATTGTTAAAGTGGTGGCAGCACTGAAGCTGTTTATTGTAAATTATAATTAAAACGTAAGGAATTTCCGTTGAGCTTGGGTCAGATATACACCTTAAATGTTGTGCGCAGCGCAATGTCTCCGGAGAACGAAAGTGTCTGAATGGAAACGGATTGTCTTAATATTAAGTTCCTAAGTTTCCTCTGAGTACCCTTCTCTGTGCGGTTTAGTATTGTGTGACCATTATAATACAGAATATAATATTTATAAATCATTGTTTAAACAAGTACAATTGTATATATATGTATAAGTACAATGCGGTCAACACACAGTTAAGCATGTTTACTACTTTTGTTACAGCTATCGATCTTATTATAGATAAATAAATCGTTTTTAAAAGCTTTTATTTAGTTTGACTTGTATGTTAACAAATCTTGTATTTAAGTTTAATTTGACCCACTTCCTGGTATCCGATTGAGCTGAAATTTTGCATGCTGGTGGTTTATGATAGGCAATTGGTAGACCCACCATGAAATAGATGCCTTTCATTCGTTCTTTTCACATACAGGGTTGTCTTGGAACTATGGAACTCCTCAATATTCAACTGCTGGGACTTGAAATTTCGTATATGCATTCGTTTATAATAGGCAGTTGGGCCCTATGCAGGGCCTATAAAGTTTTTTATAATTATGCTGTTGGTTTGATGCTGGGCTTGCAGTACAGTTCACAAAATGCAGGGTAGTACGGTTGACTACGCTGTTGTATACTTGGGTTCAATGTTGTTCGCTGCGGGCCAAGCGTACGTGGCTTTAAGTAGGGTCACATAAATAGAAGGCCTCCTGATAGAAGAATCAGAATGTTCGAAATTAACTGGGACTCGGCCATGTAATAATGACGCCATCAATGAAATAAATATACTAAGAAATATAACAAGCTAATTCTTCTATAAGGTATGACGGAGGAGTAGTAGGTACCTACCTAGTTCACCTACCTACTTCTATAGAATATAGTTTATCCTAATAATAGTTTTTTCCGTTCCTTAAGTTATTGTGTTGAAGTACTCTCCGTTTTATAGATGGACTTTCGTATTGATCGATAACTATCGATTGAGACTAAAAAATATAAAATAAATAATTATAAAAAACTTTTAAAACAAGCTTTTATTGTAGTTTTTTAAAAAAACAAATCCATTACTTTATTGCCTCAGTGACATTCACTTCCTATCGCGCTTTAAATTTTAGTTTATAAACGCCAAAATGGGAGCTATAATACTATTTCTCGCTGAAACTGCTATATGAGAGTCGATATTCAACGCAGGAGATATTTCAGCTTTCACAGTAATACTATAAACTCCTTTACGCCGTTATTAGCTATCAGTATTTTTCATTTTACACTCTAGGAACCACCAATAAAGATGTTAGAAATGTACAGAGATCATTCCTAGATATATATTGTCTACATTGAAACTGACCCGTCTACCTTTCCACTGTACTTATGAACACATACTAACTATGATACACAATAATATGTAGTTAGTAGTAAATCACTCGAAAAAATAACATCACAGCTTCTCTCTGTACTCCGTACATAGCAGAAGGAAGTTGGGACCTTTTTTTTTTATGGAAAAGACACGGCAAACGAGCGTACGGGTCACCTGATGGTAAGTGATCACCGCCACCCACGGCTCCGTGTAGCACCAGAGGAGCTACAGGAGCGTTGCCGGTCTGTAAGGTGGATGGGCACCGGGGCCCGGCATTACCCAATGCGAAACGCAGTGACCAAGGTCACTACTTAACGCCGGTTTTAAGTGCCGGGGGTGGTAACAATCCGGTCGAGTCTGCAAATGCGTGTTGCCATTGCTGACAACGTGACTCTCCCACTCGTACTTTAGTTGCCTCTTACGACACCATCAGTACCAGGGTGATCCTATTCTAAGCCGGAATCACACGGCGTCGGACCTAGTGTTAAGACACTCCGTTTCATTAATATCGTCACCAAAAAGTGTATTAAATATTATATAAATTGTATTGAAGTATCATTCTATTGTTTCATAATAGTGAAGTTTTTATAAGCTTTTATTTAGTTTCACCCGTCCCGGTGTTTGTAATCAAACCTAGCCACCTAAATTTTACCAACTTCCTGTATCCGACTGAGCTGAAATGTATCTTTATTACGCGTGACAATGCTATCATATAAATTAACTAAATTTAAAAACGTATAAAAACGAAGCAGGATTTGAACCCGCGCCTCTTGGAAACCGTTCAAGCGCTCTGACCAACTAAGTCATTCGTTCTTACCAAGCTACGTTGAAATTCTTATACGCTTGTTACAACTTGTCTATGTTGTTAGCAGGAAGATTTTTACAAATTTCCGCTACCCAAAGACAATTCGTTACAATTATCGTTTGGCAAGAGAGAATGCTATTTATTAAATATTTTTACTATTTTTAAAGTATTATTCCACCATATTAAGGAAAGAAAAATACTAAATTGAAATACGTATAAAAATTCGAACCAAGCCGGATTTGAACCCGCGCCTCTTGGTAACTGGGACGGTTTTCAAGAAGCGCGGGTTCAAATCCTGCTTCGTCCAAATTTTGATACGTTTTTAAATTTAGTATTGTTTTTTCCTAAGTGTGGAATAACACTTTAAAAATATTAAAAACATATAGTTTTGTTGACAACCTTATATGGCCGCCGAAACAATGTGACAACATATATATTTCGAGTCGCCAAACATGGGTATCAAATGAAAGGCTTTTTGAAAGTGCCCAAAGGTACGTCGTATCGACGTGGAGACACTGCCACAGGTAGGCCATTGCACAGATGTGTGGTGTTTCTAAGCAAAATCCTTCGAAACCTACAAAAAAACCTAACAATCTACAAGATATTGTATGTATATATATATATATATTTATGTTTTTTATACCTAGGCAGTTGTAAATAATAAATAATTAATAACTGTTAATAAAGCTCTATTTCTATAGCAGATTTTATACATTTGCATTGCGACATTGATTTTCAAATATAAAATGAACTCAAATGAATTATAATTGAATGTAATTTATATGTAATTAATTGTCAATTTCATAATATAGTATATATTATTTGAGTGACCTTCAATAACGACAGGACTCAGAGGCACAAGCATTTGAATATAAACGCAACAGGTTGTGGTTATCGAACCCACAACCTGTCGCGCTATTGTTTTATATATTTCTTTCTTTGTTTACTACTGGTTAACAAATAATGGCGTTGAATTCCGCCACTTTACAAGCAATGCCTTAACAATTCGGTGAAAAGTGAGGAAAGGTACGTTCCGTACCTGGTTTTCTCTGCTATCTGGCAAAAAATCGGACTGGTATTCTCTGGTTCGTCTGTACAGACAGTTATAGATAATTACGAGAGTGAGAAGTTAAATCAACGTACGAGCATAGGAACTTTGTATTACTACTGGAAAGCATTAATTGTTAGCAGTAGGATTTTTAATACAAAAAGTAATAATATTCGAGCAAAAATATATATTTGAAATGTAGAACATTTTAGTACACTACTCTATTAATATTTATTTTCATGTACATTCACATAAAATTCTTTACAAGTGGAAATAAGTTTGTAAGAGAAATAGTTTGCATATCTATATCGAGTACGCGGTATTTTCCACAACAAAGAGTAAAAAGCACTGGCAGTAACGAGGGGAATTGAATCGGCTTTGACAGAACAGCAGATTTCAATTTCGACGACATACGTTTAAGCTATTGCTAGAAAAAGAAAGTTGTGGTACAGAAGCACAGGCGTGTGACTATAAGCGCGGCAGATTGTGGGTTCGATTCCTACTTGAGAAAATGAAATTGACTAATAGTAATCTCCAATAACGGCACTCATTATTGCCTGCACAGACTGAACAAATCCTACAACGAACACGCATCCGACTGTAATCAGTTCCAACAATAGTTTGTGGGTCGATCTCCACTCGAGGAAATGAATCATATAATATTTACATTTTCCTTGCTCTGATACTGGAGCAAAGCGTGGCGTTGAATTCCGCCATTCAATACGCAATGCCTCTGGAATTTGGTAAAAATTAGGGAACGGAAGTGCCAAAATGGAAAAGAGGGTATTTTGTAACGTTATCCCTGCCTATCATGCAACATGTGGAAATAAAAAATAATAATTACACCGCAAATAAATTTTATATACGTTCCTTTCGCACAAACTTTTGGTTGTATGTTAGAGTTTATTTATTTCTTAAAGATTATTTAAAAAAGGCCACCACAAATCAGTCGCCAGTAGTCCACTTTAACAACTTATATGGGGTTCCTCCTTATTTTATCTCACGAGTCCATTCCCGCTGCCTCATTTTTAAATAAATTAAAGGATCTATTGATTACGATTAGCTTCACGCTGTATCCCGCACGAGACAGGGTAGGCAGAGGGAACCCGGGAACCTAGTGTTAAGACACTCCGTTCCACTTCCGTTCCCCACTTTCCGCCGAATTTGAGGCATTGCATGTTGAGTGGCGGAACTCAATGCCGCGCTTTGCCTTATTACCAGAGCGAAGAAATGAAACAGTATATATTAAAATTGAAAATATTAAATATTTCATTTCTTTGACTGGGGATCGAACCCAGAACCTGTCAGTCACACGCTTGTGCCGCTGCGCCACGATCCTGCTTATAAAATTTAAACGCATAGAATTATTTAAGTCACTAAATATTTACCTACATGTGTATCTTAATTATAGCAACTTCAGTGCAAAAAATGATAGTTTTAGTGCACTTTCAAATATTTTCACATAAAATTCGACAATTTTGATTCAAATTCGGCGGAAAATATAGAACTGTGTCTTTATAGAAAGGGCGGCATGTCTTAAAACAAGATGACCAAGTTCTGTTTACCTACACTGTCATGCGCGAGATATAGCGTGAAGCTGAAAATATAGTAATATTTTTTGTTAACAAAGCTCTAATTTATTTAACTTGTTCATCTGTCAGAAAATATGGATCTGAATCAGCAAAAACAACAAACAGCAACGTACCAATAACAATAAATTTATATTGCTTTCAGAAAAGTTCTACCTTGCAAATCTTACCGTTTTCTCAATCACAGTAAGAGCGTGACTGTGCCTAACCACACCATGTATAACTATAAAGGGTGCCTCTTAAGGCATCATCTATACTATACATAGTGTCCGTTTTGAGTGGCCAAAGAGAGGAAATGATATTCCACCATTTACGTGGGGATCACATAAAAACACATCAAGTGGTCTCTAAGTAAATGGTACTAAAATATTTAATGAAATAATAATTTAAACACATTATTCACACAAAATAGCTTATTTTCTGAAATATTTAAAAAACATGTTAAAAATGCATCTTTCTGAAAAATATTATAATCGCCATTTCTGGTAGGAAACTTAAAAGCCACGTAAGCAAGATTGCGACAGCGTAATCGATTCTGTCGCGCGCTCAGCGATGAATCACCGATGTGTTCAAAGATTTAGTTCTTCGTGAGTCTGCTCAAGCGTTCTCAACTAACAATTCCTTTTCTTTATTACAACTTTTATATTAAAAAAAGTACTTCTTAGAATGAAGACCAAATTGCAGTGAACGTCAAAGATTGAAGTACACGTTCTGTGGCACGATTTTGAGATTTTCTATTTTTAAATTATTTTCATTGTAACTTATATGTTTCTACTAGAAGATGTGGGGTAGCCCTTGAACTATATAAATATTTAGTTTTAGGCTTTTAGGCTTTAAAGTAGCTATATTTATTTATTTTTTCACAAACAACAATGTCTGTCAAATAATTTTTTTTATTAAAACGATCCCGTGTCCATTCTTAATCCTTAAAATTTGAACGAAGCAGGATTTGAACCCGCGCCTCTTGGAAACCGACCAAGCGCAACTTATTTATGTTGTTAGCATCTCTGTAGGTTTTTAAATTTACGGCAACCTTAAGTCACTCGCATTTGACTGGTTATTTTTCAAATCTGTATGTTTTTTAAATACTAAAATAGTATTCTAACTTCGTTTTTATGCCAGCATCAAAATATTAACATAATAGCTTATAAATATAAATCCGAGATTGAGATTATTGAATAACAGAAGGATTGTGACAATATATTCTTACAAAGCTCGTAGGAATTTAGCGGCGTCCGGAAATAGTAACTTAATCCTTTATTGTTTTGTACAAAATCGTTTATATGACAAACCGTTATATCTTTTTTTTTCTCTGCTGTATTTTTTTTCTTTGACATAAAGTAAATAGATTCCCATTACTTATATTGTCTTAACGTATTACTTACATATTGCTTCACGCCGCATCCCGCATATAGGAAATGTAGAGGGAACTTGAGCACAAAGTTTTAAGACAGTCTGTTGTCATTTACACACTTTAGTTGACAACTTTTTAATTTTTTACTGATTGACGGACTCGATACCGTCCTTTATCTTTTTAATAGAGCGGAGAAGTAAATCAAGTGAAGACTAAACCTACCACCTGTCTCATTTAACTGTGCACTATTTTTTAATAAATACCAATTAACAGTCACAAACGATGAGAGCACTTATTGAAAATGAAAAGTAGCAAAAATATATGGGGTTTATTGAAAAACACTCATACAAAAAATATAGTAAAGTACAAGACAAGTGGAAAAATATTATTCGTATCATAAATCACATCCAAGAATACAATAAAGTATGAAACTGTCATTTACAGTTCGATGGTTAATTCATTTACGCGTTTGTTCCGAAAGGTTTCCTCTTTCAGCTTTCATAAGTTACAGATTTATTCAATATGTTGTTATAGTTTTCATATAGATTGAGATCGTGGCGGAGGAGCACAAACGTGTGATCGTAAATACAATGGTCGTTAGTTCGATTCCAACTTGGGGAAATAAAATATTTAATAACTTAACACTAACTAACGTAATAAAACACCAACTAAACTAATGTGAAACGGAAATACCTTAATATAAACGTAATGACTTAACACTCGGCTGTACTAGCGTGAAACTATAAAATTGATTGTAATGACTTATACTTAAAATTATAGTTTAACTAATGGTTATTGGTCAAAAAAATATTATTTTTTAAGTAGCTTGTGTTTTTTTCCATTTGTACAGAACTTAGCATCTACGTTTAGGCCGTCATTGCTCGGTGACTCAAGGATGTGGTTATAAATGCAACAGTTGTGGGTTCAATTCTCGCTAGGGGCAATAAAATATTTCATTATTTCCTCGCTGGGACGTTGAGTTCCGTCTCTCTACACGCAATGCATCGAGAATTCGACGGAAATAAGAAACGGGAGCGGAGTGTCTTTGCGACTAGCTTCCTACGAGTAGGTTCTTTCTCCCTAGTCGGGATGTTTTATATAAAAATGTAACTACCTACCTGGTGTGGTGTGCTTGAGACATTTTTTTTTAAGAGTGGGTGGTTGGAAACATTGTACCACCTGGGACCCACTCTTAAAAAAATTAAAGTCTCAAACAAACATCAATTTTGTCTTTTTTTCGGCGACACCACACCAGAGGACCAGTTACAGTGAGCTCATTCTGCAAGAATCCAGGGCAGTACGCGAGGCAATTAAGGAATCGTTGGTGGTAGTTTGATATAATTATTATATCAACTGAGAGACGAATGCCACCTCAGTCTACCCGTGACCACGGACTACTGTAAAATGTTCGAAACGTCGGGTTTCCAAAAATGTTAAGCAAACAATATACGCTATTAATCCGGTTAAAATTTTTCATTTAAAATGTGTAACAATCGCGAAATTCAAAGATACTATTAATATGTAACTAATACTCCTTTTTTGTGCGTAGGTGGTTAAAAACATCCTTTAAATTTTAAACATACAAATTGGAATATTTCCAATTTTGTCGAACTCATAAATACGTGAAATATAATAAATAAAGTGATGGTCTGTAAATTCATAGAAGTATTTACATCCTACAGGCGGATGTACGCTGCATGAATCTTGTAAAGAAATACATAATTCTATATTGTTTACGTACTACTACCCTATATTTATAAAACTGTTTTGAAGTATGGTTCAACGCGCTAATCTCGGGATATACCGGTGGGATTTGAACAATTTTTTTTGCAATAAATAGTCCATGATGAGTTCTGTCAATCAGTACGCAATGCCTCAGATTCGGCAGAAAGTGGAAAACTGAAGTGCCTTAATGGGAATGGAGTATCTAACACTAAGTACCTTCAGAGCTGTATACATATATATCAAAGCCGAAAAAAAACAAAGTTGAAATTTAATTATTATTAAACATAATTTGAGACATTACGTTTTGAGTGGCGGAACACAACGCTGCGGTTAATCTTATTAGCAGAGCGAAG
>DWMZ01000880.1:0-18865 GCA_018249855.1 Eueides tales michaeli
AAAAAGTTTTTTTTGAATATGTGTTCCCATTTTCGAGTAATCTGACGAACATACGTATTAAGAACCTCCTCCTTTTTTGCAGTCGGTTAATAAAATGATAGTCAGATACAGATCTCCCAATTGCGTTATTATACGAAAAAACCGCATCTGTGCATTTCAAATTTGAGGGTTGCCCTCGATTTCTCCAGGATTCCATCATCAGATCCTGATCTCCCTACCATGGGACCAATTGTGAAATATACCCTCTCGAATAAAAAAATAATTTTGAAAATCGGTCCATCAATCTTCGAACAATCGGGGAACATACATAAAAGAACCTCCTTTTTTATGTCGGTTAAAAATCCCTATAAATTTTAACTTATTATGTTATTCTGATATCGAAGCTATATTACTGCAAAGTTTCATGAAAATTAGTTCAGTAGTTTTTGCGTGAAAGAGTAACAAACATACACACATCCGTACAAACTTTCGCATTTATAATATTAGTAAGATAAATGGTAAAATAGAGTCATCACGGCGCAACGTTTCAGCGTCTGACTATAAACTCGATGATTCACCAGGTTCCCTTTGATTACTTTACTTTAAGTAAAATAAGCTGCTAAAAAAGGAACCTAAGAATTGTGCTACTTATTATTAAAATATAATATAATAACTATTTAAAATTTTATAAAAGAATATAGAAAAAGTACTTACTCGTTGGAATAGATTGGGCGCTAGCAGCTACCAATAATATGGCAAAAACAGCCATATATACTTGACACTTCATTTTTGAGAAAAAAAAAAGAAACTAAAAGACACTTCAACTGAGAATATCTATATATTATGCTTTAGAAAATACTGTACACTTTTATACAAAAGCGGTCGGTATAGGGGATTCACTGAATAAGAACGGCAACATAAGGAAAAGGCAGGCAAAATCATTTGAATATTAATGTAATATGTTTATTACCTTTTTATCACCTTTATGCATATTTTGAGAAAAGAAGACGGTGATAATGCAAATTTATAAGTGTACAACTTCACATACAAGTACGTATATAAAACGAAGTACTTATTGTAATAATAGCAGGTTTCATAGCCGCATAATATGCGTGAAAATAATAACTTATATACACTTATGTAGTATTTTTATTTCAATATAATAAATATAGTTTGTTTATTTATTTGGTAGTGCGCGCCGGGTCGTAGATTCGATCCCCTCGAAGAAATCAAATATTAAAAATGTTCGTTTCTTATCTATGGTAACAAGACAAAACGCGGCGATGAGTTCCGCCATTCAACACGCAATGTCTTAAATTTGAAGGAACCACTTTCCTTCAACGTAGAACTTAATTAAAAAGAACGGAACGGAGTGTCTCAGCACTAGCTTCCTAAATTCCCTTTGCCTAACCTGTCATGTGCGGGACACATCGTGAAGACGACAAAAAAAAGTTTCAGTTTTCGTGTATGTGGCTGTGATTTAGGAGCAAGAGGTATAACAAATTAAGGGCAAAGTACTCTGTAGTTTATTTAAAAAGATAAAACCTATATTGATTTACCATCAATTATTTTATAGAAAGTATTTCGAAATCAACACCAGTTGAATCATTTTAAATGTGGTGCATTACTAAGATTTGGACTATGAACGTGATCGTTAACTTGGCTAACTGAAAACCTGCATCTGCTTTAAGACCAAGCCACCACTTTGAGTTTTTCATCCTGTATCGCGACAGAGATCTGCAGGTGGAATCCATGATAACCTTAATATTTTTTTTTGTTTCTGGGATATAGTTGGCATACCCTAAACAACCAGGTAAATATTAATAGAAAAAGATAATCACAGTTTGTTTTATGAATTACTTAAACGTATTATAATTTAGTCTTTGAGATATATGAACCCACACCTCTTAAGAACTATCGAAGAGGCGCAGTTTTCAGCCCTGCTTCAATCTTTCTTTTTTCTTATACGTTTTATGTAAATATTTTCCCTTCCTCTTCCCTTCCCTTCCGCCCTTCGTGTGGAATGATACTTAAAATAATGTTTAAAACTTTAATGGGCTACTATATAAAGGTATATATCATAAAGCTATATTTTTATGAATATATATTATTTTTGCTATCTCCAAGAGATATATCTGAACGTGAAAGACATTGATATTTTTGACCTTGTGTAACTTTTGGATATAAAAAATGATTTTATTATCTATTTTAATGAATCCTATGAGCTACCGATCCAAGTATTTTAGTCTAATATTTTATCTATAAAGATTAGTGGGTATTAATATTATAATAATTTAAAGTACGTGCTACACGTTAGTATTTAACGTATAAAAATAAGAAAAAGAGTGATTTTGTTAATTTATTTTTTATACTTGTAAGTTGCTTAAAAGAATAAAACAAAAAGCAACCTTTTAGAGTTTATTACATAAAAAAGAGAAATCAAAGAGTTAAGTTACTAATCAATACATATAATGGAAAACGTATAATAATTTGAACGCAACAAGATTCAAATCCGCACTTCTTAAAACATAAAACGTATTGGAATACCATACGCTTTACCATTTCATATGTTTTCTAAATACAAATGTGGAATAAATTCATAGAATTACTTTAAACTACTGCAGAATAAGAGAAACATGAGCATCCTAACACTCAGATAATGGGATACATCTGTTAGTATTGGTCTCCCGTACATTTGGAACGTCACAGAAGCAATCAGGTATGTCGCAAGCGCCGCCTATTTTAGGCTCGTGTATAGTCGGATTGATACAGGAAGGCTCAGCCATTCTTGGGCAGTATAACACTGAATGCTCCCCAGGAGGACATGGTTCTAGAAACAAGTAAAATCTATGGTAAAGAGATCTAGATTTTTGAACAATGTTATATAAAATAAATGAACTAAAATGATTTTTTTATACTAGTTTTTGATTACGGGTTGTCTATCTATCATAGTTTTTTTCCTGCACATGGCAGGGTAGGCAGTGGATATTTGAGAAAATTGTGTTATGATACTTAGTTCCATTCCCCGCTTTCTGCCAAATTTGAAACATTGTGTGTTGAGTGCCGGAACCCAACGGCAACCGTACTTTGTCATGTTACTAACGAAGAAGTAAAAATGTTAAATATTTCATTTAAAAATGCTATATATAATTTATTTTCGATTGGAAATCGAACCCACATTCTGTTACTACAGTTAAACGCTAATAGTTAATGATAATATCAATAATTTGTTGTTAATTTCAACATATTACTGTATAAAAAATTAAATTTAGTCATCAACAGCATCTCGGTAAAAACATGACGATTGTGGGTTGGTTTCCCATTCGTGGGAGTGAGTGAGTAGTTATTTTATGTCTTCGCTTTGGTAATAAAGTGCAACGTTCATTTCCACCACTCAACACGCATTGTTTCAAAATTTAGACGGCTTGTGTGGAACACGGTATCTTAACACCAGGTTCCTTTTGTTTACTCTACTATATGTGAGTTACAGGAGCTAAATAAGGAACCTAGGAATTATGCCACCTATATGTAATAAAATATAAATAACAATTATTAAAAAGCTTATACAAAAATATTATACAAAAAATACTTACTTGTTGGAATAGATTGGGCGCTAGCAGCTACCAATACTATGGCAAAAACAGTCATATATATTTGACACTTCATTTTTGAGAAAAAAAAAACTGAATAACCGTTCACTTCGACTGAGAATATCAATATATTATGCTTTAGAAAATACTGTACACTTTTATATAAAAGCGGTCGGTATAGGGGATTCACTGAATAATAACGGCAACATAAGGAAAAGGCAGGCAAAATCATTTGAATATTAATGTAACATGTTTATTACCTTTTTATCACATTTATGCATATTTTGAGAAAAGAAAAGACGGTGACAATGCACCTACGTACATAAAATGTGAATACTTATTGTAACAATAGTAGGTTTTATGGCCGTATAATATCCACGAAAATTGTAACTTATATGTTAGAGTTTGCTTGTTTTCTTGTTTCCTTGTTTACTCGTTTGCTTGTTTGTTTGCTTGTTTGTTGCTTTGTTTGTTTATTTGTTTGTTTCTTGTTTGATTCATTCTTTAGTTTTTTTTGTTTTTTTGCTAATCTCAAGAAATACCAGTCGGTGCACTGTCATATATTTATGTCCTAATAAAGAAGAACCATCACTAGCAACGTTTATGTTATACAATTTACAAAAAAATAAAAGGATATTTTTAAGAAAATTGTATTATTATATATCGTGTATGCAAAGAGATTATTTAAAAAGTTTGTTTGCGTCGCCTATTTTTTTTTTAAATGTGCAAACAAAACATACAACATACATACATATTATATTTCATAATATATATGTATGTGTTTGCACATTTAAAATTTTTAATTCACTGTAAAACAATTTTATTACCATTTTGTACACATTAAAGTCGTAAATGGAATTATTTATTATGATTGCTATGTCAATATGAATCAAAAAATGTTTACAGGAAAATTGTTACTAACGCATAGAAAAGGTTATCTCCCTATGACCTTTGACCTTGTTTTTTGACCTTATTACATATGTATCTAGAGTGGAGCAAAGAAAACGTGATACCTAGTGCCAATAAACTCTGTTCCCGTTATGACTCATTGGTTTCTCGCTTCTTGGCGCTCCCTTCTCTCTGCCTACCCCGCTAGGGTTACAGTGTGAAGTTGTGAAGTTAAATGGTGAAAATTGTAGCTGAATTTATAAGCTGTGATGGTTATAATCTAATAGCACAAACATGACTTTAGTCTGAGGCTCCGAGTGACTGTGACCGACAGGTTGTGGGTTCGATCCCCACTTGAGAAAGTAAAATATTTAATATTTTCAATTTAAATATTTAATGTTTCATTTCTTCGCTCTGGTAATAAGGCAAAAGCGCGTCGTTGAGTTCCGCCACTCAACACGCAATGTCGCAAATAAGGCGGAAAGTGGGGAACGGAAGTGGATCTGTCTTTCCTCCGGGGTGAAGTACCGTTTCTGTTAAGCGCACCCAGTTTTTATTTATCAAGATATGCTTAAATGACTTTTTAATGTTTTTTTTTGTAGTACATACTATAAAACCAAATGAATATATCCCAAAAATGTGATTTTTAGTTATTCATAGAATAAAATAACAACAAATTTATAGTTGGAGTTCATTACATACAAATTATGTGCTAGACACAGGTGCAAACAAACATGTGACTGTAAGCACGACAGGTTTTGGGTTCATTCCCCACTCGAGAAAAAGAAATATTTTTATTTCTCACTGAGTCCCGCCACTCAACACCCAATGCCTCAAGTTTGGCAGAAGACGCCAACGAAAGGGAGTGTCTTTACACTAGGTTCCCAAGTTCATTTTACTTACTCTACCATGTGCAGGATATAGTATGAAGTTTTTGAAAATAAAATATACATACAGATACAATACCCGCAGCTCTATTCGAACTACTTCAAAATTTATTTTTGCAATTGGCATAGCTTTATTAGACATAACTAATGCTGTTATAGCAGAGTAGACAGAGGGATGTTACTTGTTTAGTTTCGTGGAAATGAAATATTTAATATTTTCAATTTAAATATTTAATGTTTCATTTCTTCGCTCTGGTAATAAGGCAAAGCCTCAAATTCGGCGAAAAGTGGGGAACGGAAGTGGAGCGGAGTGTCTTAACACTATCCCTCTAGGCTCCCTCTTCCTACCCTGCCTTGTGCGGGATACAGCGTGAAGCTATATATTTTTTAACATATTAGAATAAGCTTCAAACGTTCTAAGCTTTGTTGTATCGGACTACTTGTTTTAAATGAATGCTTTCCCACAAAACTTGTCTGAAGCAAAGGGATTTCTTCTATCTCCTTACAATGTTTATGAGAGTCGTAAACCTTGAGCTGAGCAGATCTAAGGCACGATCTTGTTTGGACGCGGTCAAATATTTATTTTTCACCGCGTATTTTATACTTTATTAAGGTAAAAAGATAATTAATTTAGATAAAATATTTAGGGAGTGCGATAACACTGAATTAGAATATTTAAAAAAAAATTTAAAAACATGATATTTTTATTTTACTGTCTTTTGGGCTAAAAATAATGAAATATTAATTGAATATCTTGCATAGCTGTTTATGCAATAATAGGCTATATATATAAGGATATACTGAGAGACCTGTCATGGCCTGCCGCTGCGGGCATAGGCATGTGACTATAAACACGTTTGTGTGGCGGAACTCAACGCCGCGCTTTGCCTTGTCACCAGAGCGAAGAAATCATATAATTAAATATTAAATATTTAATTTTCTCGTTTGGAATCGAACCTACAACCTGTCGTTTACAATCACAAGATTATGCCACTGCCCCACGATATGGCTCAAGAAAGAATATATATAGATAAATAGAATATTTTATATAGAGTATAAAACCAACTGTTGAATTCCTTTCTGGCTTTCCGCTGATTCAAAAGTGATTCCGAAAGTCTATTTGAATAAAGAATATTTTGAATTTGAATATGGATAACCAAATGAAAGGTATGAAAAGACAAAAAAAATGTTTGTATCCTTTAGAAATATCTATATACATTTCAGGTGAAAAAATACTTGAAAAGTTAATAAAATTTGCGTTCATTCGAGTTTGTGAGAATGAAATCGTTTAGTTGGAAAGGTTGACAAATAGTGAGGGGTTATCGACAGTTTGGTGCCAACAAAGGATGCAATTTGTCAAATCAAATAGCACTCCACTGTAAATACAGGAGAAGTTATATTGTCATATATTTTATTAGAGTATGTGTTAAATAAACTAACATAATTTATTTTTTGCTATGGGGAAGGCAGAGGGAACCTAGGGTTAACCTAGAACATAGTGGCGTGTTCCTCACTTTGAGCTAATTTACGAGGCGCTGCGTTAATGGTGAAATGAATTATTCCTCCGAGTGAGAATCGAATCAAAAACCTTCAAGTTAACAGAAAGAAGCTGTGCAGTTTCGCCAGAAGGGCATAATGAAAAATATATTGATAATTATATTTTTTGCTATGTATTTAAAAATAACATTATTACAATATATTTGTATTTTTTTTTATCTTTATAACTTAGTACCTACATCTTGTACAGTTGATACAAATTCGGCATAGTCAGTGTCGATTTTCCATTCTCCAGTTTTTGCGTGAATCAAAAACACTACATCGAGTCATTTAATTTATCAACACTTCTCAATTATAGACGAGGAAAAAAAATTTCAACGGCCCATTGATAATTTATTTTAATAATATACTTGTTTTTTCGATCTAATTTTATAAATCACCATGTTATTTTTAACCCCTGACGTGAAAATGGAAGAATCGGTGTTACGTACGACCTGTCTGTCTGTATTTGTCTGTGGCACCGTAGCTCTTAAATGAATTTTGGACCAATTTGAGGGTCTTCTTTTATCGAAAGCTTTGTTCACCGGCGGTGGTTCGCAACTTTATTTTATGAAAATCAGTTTAAGAACTACAAGCATTCTGCCAATACGAGATAGTGGTTTATTAGATAAGATTTTTTTTTTCATTTTTTTAATTTTCTGACTATTTAAGATATTATTGCCATTTTTTCTTATGGTTTACAGAAACGTGGCAGTTGGCTAAAGAGAATATAAACGTATTTTTCATGTTAAAGTAAGCAAGTGTTTACTTTTTCGCCCTTAAGTCTATAGCTATATAAACTTGGTGACCGTTTTCAGTGATCAAACATCATCGTTTTATTGTATTGTTGAGTTTTATATAACTGTTAATATTTAAAGGCTAAGTTGTCGTGGTGATATAAATGCCATTTAGGGTTAAATTTGTTTTTTTTTCCAAGCATTGAAATATAAACATTAATCATTCATCCTGCCTTTTCACTAGAATTTGAACCCATGATCGTCGCGCTTACTTTAGTACATTTGAGTGCTACGACCACCTCATAAACTCTAGTTTTATATTTATATATTTGTTGTTTGATAACATTAATTTAATTCATTCGTTCTGAATCTTTAAATATAACATAAAGATCTTTGTTCTTTTCTTTATATTAATATCAAGGAAGTAAGTGCTTGTATCGATAAAGTGATTTATAGCATTCCTTCTATTTATTTCGCTTATGTTACATCCCGCAAATCTGAACATAGTGTTAAAACACTCCGTTCCCTACTCTCCGTTCAATTTTCATGATATTGATTGTAATGTTGTGGAACTCGACGCCGTGATTGATTTTGTCACTCTACCGAGGAATACAGTCTGACGCTGAACCCCAGTGCCACCAAGGCACCAAGACAGCTTCACTTAATTTTGTTTGTATACAAACAAGTATAATTTTTAAATTCTATTCTACTTACACAGATTAAAATAGTTAAGAAGTATTCAAATAAAACAGCAGCTAACATCGTCTTACACAGAAGTTTAACCCAACGTTTGCGACTGAGTAATTTACGAGTGAATGTAATTAAATTGCGAAATTGCACCTCCGAATGAATGGCGTCTATTTGTCTAATTAAAAGATTATCAATTATACTATGTACGATATCAATTTTTAATGTATAGGAAAGGTTGAAGAGTGCCTTTTATATGTTTACTGGGAATCTAGTGTTAAGACACTCCGTTTCCATTAACATTATTTCCATTCTGCAGTTCTTACCAAATGAGGCATTGCGTGTTGAGACGTGCACGCCATTATGTTATCAAATTAAGTTAATGGAAATATTAAACATTTTAGTTCTTAAGTGGATATCGAATCCAGGACCCATCGTATATACAATCGCTCGCTAGTGCCCTTGCATCAAGAGGGTCTCCAATTTTTGCTTCTTGTTAGCAATTACACTTATTTTGTGTGGCATCTGTTCAGTTCCGAATTAAGACGTAAAACAAAGTATGAAGCTTATTGATAATAGGTAACACGTGAACTTATATCAAACATTTTTTTTAAGCTTTACGTTATATCCCGCATATAGCAGGGTAGACAGAGTGGAAACTTTAGAAATCTAGTGTTAAGACATTCCGTTGCCCACTATCTACCGAATTTGAGGCATTGCTGGTTGAGTGGCGGAACTCAACGCCTCGCTTTGACTTTTTACCAGAGCGAAGAAATAAAAACGTTAAATATTTAAGTTTTTTTTTAGCTTCACGCTATATCCCGCACAAGGCAGGGTAGACAGAGGGAACCCGGGAACCTAGTGTTAAGACATTCCGTTCCACTTCCGTTCCCTACTTTCCGCCGAATTTAAGGCGTTGAGTGTTGACGTTGGCGTTGGCGGAACTCAACGCCGGACTTTGCCTTATTACCAGAGCGAAGAAATGTAACATTAAATATTTAAATTGAAAATATTAAATATTTCATTTCCTCGGCTGGGGATCGAACCCAGAACCTGTCGGTTATAGCCACACGCTTATGCCGCTGCGCCACGACAGGCCTCGAATTTGAAAGTTTTAAATATTTCATTTCAAAAACCCTATACCTATCGCATTTACAGTCACAAGTGCCCCAGTGCCACAACAGGCCTCCTTTTCTAAGTATACTCAAGTACAAATACAATGTGAAAGTTTTATTTTGTAACGTTTAGATTGTGCTTGGTAGATCATAGAATCAAGTAAAGCTCTATTTTCGCGTGTTTTCACTTCGTTTTCAGTTCTTGTTTAGTACGTGCGTTGTTAATAGTAGACCAGAGCAGCCTTTCCTTTTACTATACATATGAAAATATCAGAAAAGTGTTACAGGCTTTTATTTATTTTGTTTAAAGTTTTTGAGACCTGTCCTGGCGCAGGGGGACAAGCGTGTGATTGCAAATTCGGCAGGTTGTCGGTTCGATCATCAATCGAAGATATGAAATATTTAATTAATTTTCAAATAAAATATTAATTATTTTCATTTCCCCGCTCTGATAACAAGACAAAGCGCGGCAATTCTGTCACTCAATAAAAATGCATTGTGCCCCAAATTCGGCCGAAAGTGGGGAACGGAGTGTCTTAGCACTAGATTCCCAGGTTCTCTGTGCGTACCCTGCCATGTGTGTGATACGGCGTGAAGCTGAAAAGATATTTATAGTTTTTCATAGTTTTGATCATGATTTCATTTGATTTCAAAATAACCTTATTTTTTCAAGTGCATTTAGTTAAATATACAGTACCAAAATACAAATAACAATTTTAAAATGTTTGTCCGTCTGTCTTTTTTTTTATCCGGTCTGCCAAACAGCTGAATATATATTTACGGGACTAAAATAAAAGATAGATTGTTGTAGAGTAACAAATAGTGCAGCCTATTTGTTGGCACAAGCGTGTGACTGCAAATTCGATAGGTTGTGGGTTCGATCATCAATCGAAGATATGAAATATTTAATTAATTTTCAAATAAAATATTAATTATTTTCATTTCCCCGCTCTGCTAACAAGACAAAGCGCGGCAATTCTGTCACTCAATAAAAATGCATTGTGCCCCAAATTCGGCCGAAAGTGGGGAACGGAGTGTCTTAGCACTAGATTCCCAGGTTCTCTGTGCCTACCCTGCCATGTGTGTGATACGGCGTGAAGCTGAAAAGATATTTATAGTTTTTCATAGTTTTGATCATGATTTCATTTGATTTCAAAATAACCTTATTTTTTCAAGTGCATTTAGTTAAATACACAGTACCAAAATACAAATAACAATTTTAAAATGTTTGTCCGTCTGTCTTTCTTTTTATCCGGTCTGCCAAACAGCTGAATATATATTTACGGGACTAAAATGAAAGATAGATTGTTATAGAGTAACAAATAGGCTGCATCTTATATATTATATCCCGAAATTCTCGCGTGATCGCATTTCTTAAACCTTTTCCTAGAAGCTATAGAAAATTTCAATATTTTTCCTATAGTACTTTTCTATGTAGTGAATTTCGATAAGAATCAGTACAATATTAAACAAAATGAATTTAACAAAGTAGCAAAATTGGAAAGGATATCGCTTACTATCAGCGTTTCCAATCAGTGTTGACTTTAGTTACATTTTATTTGGCTTCAGCTTAGATTAAATTAAGAAACACTTGTATTATGTTACTTATAATAGATAATTTTATCACGGCTTCACGATGTATCCCGCACATGGCAGGGTTTGCAGAGGGAACTTGGGAACCTGATATTAAGAAACCCCGTTCCGTTCCCCACTTTCCGTCGAATTTGAGGCATTGTGTGTTGAGTGGCGGAACTCAACGTATTAACTTAATATATTTTCTTTTTAGCTTCACGGTGTATCCTATTCATAGCAGCATAGACAGAGAGATTATGGGAACTTAGTGTGAAGACACTCACTTTATTTCAATTTGAAGTTTCTTCCCTAATTTCTAGTAAAGACATTGCGTGATGGTTGAAGGAACTCAACGCCGCGCTTTGTTTCATTACCAGAGTTGGGAAATTAAAATATAATATTTCTCTTTTCCCGAGTATGTTAGTGTGTACCTGTGATAAGATTTTTAAAATATTCAAGAAACGACATTTACGACATTATATTGATTAATTTTACTATGTAGGGGGGACGGAAGTGGAACGGAGTGTCTTGACACTAAGTTCCCGGGTTCCCTCTGCCTACTCTGCCTCGTGCGAGATGAAGCTAAAAAAAATACTATCTATTCTGAATGTAAGTGCAGTGATTATGGGTTCAATCTTCACATGTGGGATTATATTTAAATTGTTTTTATTTTCTCGCTCTGTTAGACAAACGGAAAGCGGAAGTTAACACCGTACGGTGTTAGAATTCGCCGTTTAAAGTGTAGTATCTCAAAAAGTTGATGAAGGTAATGGAAATCAATCACGGCTTCACGGAGTGAGTGGTAAGAGTATATATATAAGTATATATATATAAGTATATATATATAAGTGGGGAGACCTCGGTTGACCATCGAAAACACAGTATCTACGATACTGGAGGAAGGTCACGTAAAAAGCATGAGGACACCCCGGAGGACATGTATGAAGAGGTTAATGACAGTGGACGAGGCGAAAGAGGTATGCCGAGACCGTAGCGTTTGGCGTTCCGTTCTCTCTGCATACTCCGCTAGGGATATAGCGTGAAGTTAAGTTAAGTTAAGTTAAGTAATGGAAATTCATGATAAATGAGGTAAAGGAATGGGTTTACATTAGATTCCCTCTGTCTAACTAAAACTAAACTAAAAATACAAGAAAAGTCACTTATTCAATTCTTCACGTATTTACGTTGTTACGCAATTCACGCTCAATTTGAGTACTTCTGAAGGGAACAAAAAGTTTAATACTCTTAACGTACGGGAAGCTCATCGCGGAACAATACTGTTCATTGGAGCGGTGTACGTTTTATTATATGATATCTATAGGTATGTTCCATCTTGTTTGGTTATGTATATAACAATTATAGCTTCATACTGTATTCTTCATATACCAGGGAAGGCAGCAGGAACCTGGGAACCAGGGAACCTAGTGTTAAGACTCCGCGTTGCCGATTTGTGGCATTGCGTGATTATATAGCTGCGTGTGCTTCTGTGAACGGTTTGAGAAAGATCAATATAATTTATTCTCTGGAGTGAGAATCGAGCCCATAACCGTAGCAATTTAATAAATATAATAATATTATATTTTGCGACAGATTTAATTTTTTTTTTAAAAAAGATCATCATTTACCGCGATCATTGTTTCTTAATTTATTACTCAGCTTCACGCTGCGTCCCGCACATGGCAGCAGGGTAGGCAGAGGGAACTGGGCGCCCACTCTGTTTCATTTCTGTTGCCCACCTTCCGCCAAATTTGAGGCATTGCGTGTTGAGTAGCGGAGCTCAACGCCGCGTTTTGCCTTGTTACCAGAGCGAAGAAATAAAAACATTAAATATTTTAATTGAAAATATTAAATTTTTATTTCCTCGAGTGGAGATCGAACCCACAACCTGTCGGTTGTAGTCACTCGCTTGTGCCATAGTGAAGCCTCTTATTAGATCAGAAACTAAAACATTTTCAATATAGGCGGTTTCGAGTGAGACATATTAACATTTTTTTTAAATATAAATGAAAATCTTTTACAATCGTTTCACACATGTGCCATGGCAAATGTGTGCAACGTTCGTAATTTCTTATCTTATTTTCACAATTACGCTGGTAATTGTGCTGGTAACACTGCAGAAAAGTAAAATATTTGTGTTTTCTTGTCAGATATTTACAAACACTTCGTTCACAAAACGACTAGACAACGTGCGGAAGAAACTGCTTAATTTAGAAAGTTGAAATTTGGCATGTAGACATGTTAAAAGTGTAGGGGAACATTAAGAGAGAAGTAATTGAAACTTCTACGCAAACGGGAATTATATGGATGTTCTATCAGTATACATCTCAACTTGAACTTTAAATTTGTGGGCAAATACTAATAAACGAATATTTTTTTCTTTTTTTTTATTTCAGCTTCACACTGTATCCGGCACATGGCAGAGTACGTAGAGGGAACTAGGGAACCTTTGTTTCAGTTTAGCATTAGGACACTTCCGTGTCACACTTGTCGATAAATTTAAGGCATTGCGTGTTATTAATGGAACTCAATCACAAATTTAACCTTGTTATCAGAATAAACAAATTAAAGTATTAAATATTTCATCTCACCGATTTCACAATATTTTGCATTTAAGGTCGAACGATTCTGCCTCCGCCACGACACACCTCTAGAAATAATACTAATATTTTATGCGATGAATCAAAAGGGGAAAGGCCTATACTTTGCCCATAACTATAAAACTGAATTTGTATCTACACCCCTTGTGTACCATCCACCACAAGGGTAAAATCAAGTTACAAACATCTAATGTCATTTGAATAATATTATCCTCTCTCAATGGTAAATACCAGTAACCTTTTGTATTACCATTTGTAAAACAACATCCCCTGACTTCACTTATCTTGTCCCCTTTGGACCCCCTTTTACATTAGTTAAGAACCAAATTAACATTATCAAAATTGTCATAGCCATTGTTTCTATTTAGATTGTAACGGTAGATATGTAAATAAGCGCTATGGCACGTTCCGTTATGGTGTTTACCTATGATGGTAGGTATTTGTAACTAACAAAGAGTATTAATGATTTTTTTTTATGATAATACTAGTCTAAACTTTGAGAAATAAGTTGGAAAATTTCCCGAATTTCCAAAACTTTGGAGAAAATATTTCTTAATATACTTTCCATTTTTTGGTTTTTTGAATTGTCTATCATTTACTATAGATATATACGGGGAGCCGTCCGTCTAAAATTATTGTTAAATCTTGATCTGACGTATCAGCTATATTACTGTAAAGTTTCGTCTTAATCCGTTCAGTATGTTTTGTGTGAAAGCGGTACAAACATCCATCCGACAACTTTCACATCTATTATATTAGTAAAATTAAGTAATAGAAGAAAAGCCGGTGGAAGCCAGAGCTTGATTCGCGCATACACTGGTAGGAATTATGAAATTTGGATGGTTATCTGGTTATTTTGGCAGTTAATAGGTAGGTAATATTATCATTTCTTTCATTTTTTACTGTTCGTTTCTTTCGTTTTATTAAATTATAATGCTCAATTTCTAAATATTTTCTTGTAAATTACATTTGAAATAGCGTTATCCATTGTTAGATAAAAAAACCTTTTTGGCTCCACCAATCTGCGTAATGGTATTTCCCAACGAGTTCAAGCAGTATTTTGGGATTCACCGATGAATTTGATCCTACTCACTAAAACAAGGTGAATTTCAGTCAAACAGGCCGTCTCGCTACGAAAGTCCCTTTGGCCATAATTAAACTGTCATTCGTATAACAGATGACACTCATTCCAAGTGGTATGACCACGCAGTCGATCATAGTCAAGGTTTCACAGTATCGGGCCCAAAATCGACACCTTTGGAACCCCATAACCAACACTTCATCAACCAATTTGACTTTTCCACCAATCCATATGATTAGTTTGTCTTAGAGGTAGTCATCTAACAGACGGATAAAGACATTATTATCGACGTTCAAGTCGTTCGTCGTTTGAACTTAGCGTTCATGGTATCAATGATTGACCGACAAGTCCTAAACCCAAACTGAGCCTCTAAAAGAATCAAACCTCTTTCTTCTATAGATGGGAAGGAAGGTGGGAAGTAATGATATTATCTTAGATCTTGATTGTTTATTGCCACAGAGAAAATTGGTGGGTCAACACAAAATAAAATTAAATTTGCTTCTACAATATTCGTAGGCGATTATACTTTGCCAGGGCTTAACCACGTTAAGATCGGCCACTGACACGGAATGCCTCAAAAATCAGGTTAACGAAAGTCTGGGATGGGAAACAGAGTGTCTACGACTATACTGCTACAGCCAGACAAGTCCGTCCTTTGACAGCGGCGCAAGTACGATGGCTTTGAAATTGATTTTCACCCGCACCTGGAGACATGATGGATGAATATAAAATTGAAATAAAAAACAGAGTTTCTACGAAAAAGTGTAAGGCTGTAAATAATAATAATGGAGTGACAGGAGGGTAACGGCTAGCATGGCGGATAAAGCAAGGCAAACAAGACACTTCGTTTCTCACTTCCCGTCTAATTTTCGAGGCTTAATGGTATTTAGTGGCGGAGCTAAACGACGCACTTAGTCTTGCTACAAGTGCAGAAATAAAATTACATCGCTCTTCTAATTGATTTCGTGTCATATTCACCTGCCTGCTGTGTAACGCATACACACACACACACACATACACACTCACACACACACCCACACACCCACACCCATACACACACCCACACCCACACCCACACCCACACCCACACACAAAGAGATATGTATGTATTACAGATATTTTTATCTTTTTCAATCATATTCACGTTATCATGGCAGGGTAGGCAGAAAGAACTTGGGAACCTAGTGTTAAGGCACTCCGTTCTTTTCCCCACTTCTCGCCGAATTTGAGGCATTGCGTGTTCAATGCGAGAGCTCAACGCCACAGTTTACTTTGTTACAATAGGGAAAAAATGAAAACATTAAATATTTCAATTGAAAATATTCAATACATTATTTCCTCGAGCGGTGATCGAACCCACAAACTATCGCGTTTCAGTTACGCTTGTATCCTTGAACCTCATATAGATAAAATATAATCTTTCCCCCGAGGAAGGATGGAATCCAAAACCGTCACTTTTACTAACCTGAGTTGCTGTATTACTGCGCCACGATACTCTCATATTAATTTTGTATAGAAATGAAAACGTTATATATTTAATTTCTTCGAGGGGGAAACGTACAACCGTTCTCGTTCAGTTCTTCAACCTATTGTCGTTGTCGTTCAATCGCACACCACAACTATGCGATTGTAAACTTGTGTCTCTCTACCACAACTGATCTCTGATTTCTTCAGATCGTATTTTAAATATATTGTAAAATAAATTCACAGGCACAAAAAACTTAATAACAATTCTTAATATCCTATTCTTATGCATTGTTCCATTTACATTCATATGAAAATGATTACGATTATTTTTATTATATTTTTGTCATTTAACGTTTACTGCGGCAGATTATTTTGATGTCTCCCGGGAGGTTTCGGACGAGGGTGTAAATTTTTTACGATTCTTTAAAGGGTCTAGCAACAATTCTATACACGTGGTGTAAGGGTAGTTTATGACCGCGTTTTATTCAGCCTTATCTCGTTCATTGTGAAGCGTTACCTGTTTAAATTTTTAATACGTTTTTTATATGTGTTTTTGTATCTATTTTAAAAATTTATATAATTTCACACCGTTTTCTGCATGTAGTTAATATTATTTTATTTAAATTTTTGAATTGAAAAGCTAGAAAATTCGAAATGAACTAGATCTTGGAATGAATTACAAAATATTGAAAAATCACTAATCACAAACATTTTTATTTATATTTTTGATATAGTCCAACTCTATGTACTATGTTTCGTTGTATTTTATTTACATGCTTAATTCTGCATCCAGCAAATACTGATGTAGGCGAAGGGAATCTAGTGCTTAGAATATTTGATTTTCACTACTTCCCTTCAGACGCCGTGTGCATAAAAAAACTTGAAGAAACAGCTTAGTACCATTTCAATTGCGAAAAATTAAAGACATGTTTAATGATGTATCACTAAATTATTTCATAATCATTAAATTATTCTATTGTAGTGTTGAGATAAAAAATTGCAACTAAGATGAGACTGATAGCGGTCTTTCACTCACTGATTTAAATGCCGCTCGTCAATACGCAATATCTTAAAGTCAGCGGATAGTGTGTAACAGAGTGTGCTAACACCAGGTTCCCGATTTTCCCCTACCCACCCTATCATTAAGGGGAATAAAAAAAATTATGAAGATCGGAATCCACAAAATATCTATTATATATAAATTAATCACTAAATCTGTATTCGTGGTAAACATTAAAACGTGTTATATCTCGAGTACAAAATCCAATGCAGGGCAAACACAAATGCGACTGTGACTGTGCTAATACACATTACGCATTTTGATAATAGTCAAGTGTCTAAAATTAAACATTCTGATGGCGCTTTAGGAAATTAATTGTACTGTATCATGAATATTTTGTTCGTTAGTGGTGATTGTTTTTTACCGACTTTATAAAAGAAGTATGATTAAGATAAAAATTGGTATTTTATATACATTTTTATTTTCAGTTTCCACTGTATTCTCTATATATGTATATAGTAGGATTGGCAGAGTGAAACTTGTGTTACGATACTTTCTTCCCCATATTTCTCTGAATTATCAAATCAATGCGTGTTTATTTGCCGAATGTAAGGCTGCTCTTTGTTTGAGTGAGGAATCTAAAATAAGGCCTGTCGTGGCGAAGTGGTACAAGCATGTGACTGTAACCAACAGGTTCTGGGATCGATCCCCAGTCGAGGAAATAAAATATTTAATATTTACAATTTAAATATTTAATGTTTCATTTCTTCGTTCCGGCGAATAAAAGGAAAAGCGCGGCGTTGAGTTCCGCCACTCAACATGCCTTAAATTCGGCGGAAAGTGGGGTACGGAAGTGGAACGGAGTGTCTTAGCACTAGATTCCCGGGTTCCCTCTGCCTACCCTGCCTCGTGCGAGATAAAGTGTGAAGCTAAAAACAAAATCTAAAATAATTAATGTCTTTGACCGGGAATTGAACCAACATCCATAGTAATAACAGTCAATGTATGTATTGTATATACAATACTTACAATGAGTAACATAGTAAAAGAATATAATATATATTATATATGTATACACATTTTACAGATACAAAATCTTGTTTAACTTATAATTAAATGAAATAATTTTAATCGCGTATATTGTTTTCTATACATTTTTGTGGAGTCAGTACAGTCTACCCTTGGCCATAGAAATGTATATAAAACTAGAGCAAATTGTTCGAAACGTCGGATTTCTAAAAATGTATGTAATTCAAAATAAAATATATGCGTATTAATCTGAATAATTGTTTCATTTAAAATATGTAATAATCGCAAAAATCAAACATATTATAAACATAACTTATATTAAAAATACATTTAAATATTTATTTAGAAAACGTATAAATAACGTATAAGCTTGATGAGTACCTATGGCTTAGTGGTCAGAGTGCTGGAAGGAATTCCAAGAGGCGCGGGTTCAAATCCCGCTACGTTTATGCATTTTCTAAATAAATATTTTTCTTTCCTAAGTATGAATTATCACATTAAAAATAGTAAAAATTCACGTATAGTTTCATTAGATCACTATTGTTTATACCTGTAGCAAGCGTCCAGCTAACAGCGTATCACAAAAGCACTCGATAATTACCGAATATCGACACATCCATGGATTTTGTGCGAGATTTAATGCATTCCATAATGGGTTACATCAAAATGCGCACATATAATTGAATTCGGTTTGCATAAT
>DWMZ01000881.1:0-18852 GCA_018249855.1 Eueides tales michaeli
TAGCTAGTACTTCCTTTGGTGCTATTAACGTATTACCGTGATTACCGTTATTATTATGATTACCGTTATTACTGTGATTACCGCTATTACTATGATTACCGTTATTACTGTGATTACCGTTATTACTGTGATTACCGTTATTACTAAGATTACCGTTACTACCGTTATAACCATTATTACAGTTAATCATGTTAATGTTTTCGCATGCCAAATCGTTAGACGTCGTAATAGTTCTAATTCTATCAGCGTTTAACCTCGCAAAGCTTCTAGGGGAGTTTATATTAGTAATATTTCTAAATATATTAGGATTTTGTATGTTCGTTTGTTGATATTCATATATGTTATGGTTTAGGTTAGGTATAGGATTAGTATGGATTAAGGACCCGTGTTGTACCTTTGATTTCTCTGTTATTTGTGTTTCTATATCCATCTCTTCGTATTTGGAAGTTTCCGGTGTGTTCTCTGTACTCATTAGACTGTGTAAGCTTGTGGATTCTTCTAGAAGCGAATGTTTTACTATTGACGGTGGTGAGAATAGTACTGAACTGTCTCCCGCTAGTGTTTTACTCTGTAACAATAAAGATAATAATAATAAATACTCTATATTGTACACCCGAATATCAGTATAAACTACAATACAAAGAAAAACAAAGAAATATGCAAAAGGCGACTTTATCGCTTAATTAGTGATCTCTACCAGGTAAAGATAGGTCAGATGAGAACATGTATTAAAGAATTTAAAATTAATTATTATTTAATTTTATTAAGTAATATTTAAAGTGGACGATAAAATGGTTTTTTTTTTCAATTTAATTAGTATCTCATTTCTATTGACTTTAATACCTCAATGTATTCTGACACAAATAATTTTATTACTATGAAGATAATTTAAACAAACGGTTCTAATAAAATTACTTATATATCTCATATTTTTACACAATATTTTAAAATTGTTCTATTTGCACATATCCTTTGCATTAAAGAATGAAACTCTTTGCTTTGTGTAACCCACATGATATCCACATTTAATTTAACATTCCACCAAAGGTAATTTGGAATTAATATAAGAATTTCTAATATATTAATTCAGCTAATACTCAAAAGGATCTCAATGTTGGACTATACATTAGTTGCAGATTGACCGACTTGGCTCAGCTAACACAAAATTATAGGCTAACACTCTTTTATATGACGCTTTGTTTATTAAGATAACTAATATACCTCATTTTAACATTCCTCTAAAAAGAATCGAACCCATAATTATTTAAATAAATTAACACTATAACTTATTTATATAATAAATGTAAACTCTGTTAGGATGGATATTTCTTTCAATCTCATACAAAAAGAATTAACTAAACCTACATACAGAAATATCTCTTATACTTTCTTATAACAATATATAATGGCTAACTTGGCTAATATATCAATGTAAATAAAGCTTTATAAGTACTTCTAAATATAGAAAAAATTAATACTCACAGGTGTCTCAACAATGAACGACACATCCGGCACACTAGTGCAATGACTAACAGAATGGCTAACATTGCTAGCTGAATGGCTAACATGGCTAACATGCGAGTGCGGTGTACTCGTGCCCCAGCTGTGGGCTAACACTTTGCGTGATTTCTTGTGTGATGGGAAATTTTCTTTGCCCCGACGCCCGCTGCCTATGCCAGAGTCGTTTACCTTTAATTTGATAATTTTGAGTTAATTGTATTACTTTGTGTAATATTAATTAGTATGACTGTAAGCTTTTCGGTTGTAGGTTTCGAATCTTATTTAGAAGAGAGGTCGAGTTTTTCTCAAACTCCCTATGTCTAAAAAATTTGGAACAAAAATGGTGACCAAAGGAGTTGTAAATAATGTTCCCTGTACTTATCACAGAAACGATGTTTTTTTTTAATTTTGGAGGATATTGTAAGTTTAAATACAGTTTGAGATATTATAAGTGTAGTAGATATTGATTTAATGTTTTAAAAAAAATCTGTATTGGAAATGTGTCAAAAAAAATTAAATAACATTTTTATAATACTTCATCCCATTCCATTTATACATTTGCAATTTTTTCCCATATTATTGAATCAAGCTCATTCACTCAGCTTCACGCTGTAACCCGCACATGGAAGGGTACACAGAGGGAAAATCTTATCTATTATTTTATAAATACCACTAAAAAACACATATTACAATCTTGATCAATTCTATCGAAAATCGTACCCTGAACTTTCAACTACAATTATTGTTTTATATATTATGTAGGCCGTGGCGCAGTAACATAGCTTTTTACGGTTAAGGGTTCAATTCTTTGCAGAAATTATTTACATTCATATCCAGTCTGATAACAAGACAAAGGGCGGTTTTAACTAGTGCTACCCCACACACCACATCTCACTAGTTTCATAGTGAGGAAATATGATTGCATATATTATTAATTTGTATTATTTTTTTACCAACCTGCATATCAATTTCAGCGGTGGACGATAATAAAGAATCGTTCAATTGTACTGTAGTGTCCGAATTCTCCTCTCTCTGTATCATTTCAGTGATGTCTTCCACTAACAGGCCTGGACTTGATGGTTCATACTTAAGGCCGGATTTTTTACCTATCTCTTCCATTGCTATTTTGAATGGCGTTGGTGTTCTGGAATTAGTACAGATAATGATTAAATATAGTAAAAAAAAGACTAATGGCTAACTTGGTTCAATAAATGGCTAACCTACCTAGCTGAATTGCTAACATAAAATTATGAATGGCTATAATTTTATATTAACATATCGAAACTGCTAAGTATTTGAATCAACAAAAGGTAGGATAAAATCAAATATTCATATTTTTTTTTTTTTTTTTTTATGGATTATGCGGGTCACCTGATGGTAAGTGATCACCGCCGCCCACGGCCCCGTGTAACACTAAAGGAGCTACAGGAGCGTTGCCGGTCTGTAAGGTAAATGGGCACCGGGGCCCGGCATTACCCAATGCGAAACGCAGTGACCAAGGTCACTACTTAACGCCGGTTTTAAATACCGGGGGTGGTAACAATCCGGTCGAGTCTGCCCATGCGTGTTGTCATTGCTGACAACGTGACTCTTCCACTCGTACTTTAGTCGCCTCTTACGACACCATAAGTACCGGGGTGATCCTATTCTAAGCCGGGATCACACGGCGGCGGCATGTATTAAGAACTCAAACATGAAATTATTACTTTTTTATCAAACAACTTACTTAGGCGTATTATTCTTCAGTTGCGTTCCCACCGGCGTTAAGTTACACGCGGCTGGTGTTGGTGTATGAAGGAGTGGACTTGCCGCTATTAAATCCTGTAAATGTATGATTAAGGAAGTTTTTAAATATGTTAGTTAGATGAAGTTCCTGTCACGGGAACCTCATTAAGGGAACCTATTTAACATTCTAGTGCCGAATATCAACGCCGCCTTTTCTCTTTTACCAGAGCAAAAAGAACAAAAAATCCATGGAGTGGAAATCGAACCCAAACTGATCTTTTCTTATAAAAAAAAAAAAATAAAATAACGCATAATAAAATAAATAACATACCTTATTACTACCATGTCTTAATGGCGTAGAATCAAACACGGGTAAAGATAATGTGTTTGTGTCCGTTCCGTTGAGGAACTGCGAAGGGCTGAACGGTAGAGGTTTTATTGGTGTGGTGCCTTCTAGAGCTTTCGATATCGTTTCCGCCCACGTCTGAAATTTTATAAGGTAATTTGTTTGTAATGATATTGTAGGAATAATCTAGAATATTTTTAAAATATAAATTAATATAGGAAAATAGTATTTCTCAGCTTCACGCCGTGAAGAACTTGGAAATTTAGTTTTAAGACACTACATTCTGTTGAAGCATTGTGTGTTGAATAAATTGGCATTGTATAATTTTGTAATATTAATATATACTAATAATATATATGCTAACAGTTATTATTACTTTTATGATATTAAATTGAAAACTTTTACTATACTTGACACAGAATTCAATAGACATTATAAGATCGAAACATATATTCTAAAATTTATTAAATAACACAATTTACTGTCTCTTTTCACACTAATGTTATGAAGCTTAAGAGTTTGAGCTAATCTAAAGAACTACAATTTAGTTGAAAAACTTTGTAGGATAATCTATTTATTAATATAGAACATAACCTACATTTATAGACAGATTATTATAGAGTTACTGTAGACAAAATCATTATAATTATATAGTGATGTTATCTACAGTAATTCTTAATAATTTCTATTCTATATTGTATTAGTTCTTCTTATATGATAGCACAGGCGAAACCGCGTGCAACTAATATACAGAATAATAAATAATATATAAAATTATTAAAAGAACCCAACCAAAAAAAATTAACTTTTCTTGACAAAGTGCATATATTTCTTAAACTGCTAACTCAATTTTCATCAAACAGCTAAGAACTACGACTAGTTTAGATTAAAACAAAAATCACAATTATAAGTTTATCAATACCATAAGTGAACAGATTTGTAAAACACATAATACTTTTTTTTGCATTAAAGAATAAAAAAACAAATATATAAAACACATCGATACCAACTCACATTATTGGGGTTGGGCGTCAACTGTTTCTTCATTTTGCCCCTCCTCAGTATGGGGGGAGGGCTGTTGGTCTCCATTTTTTGTGGGGAAAACACTGACGGCACTATAATTTCCTTTGCTGAATTCCCCTGTATTGAATATGTCACTGAAAATTGAAAAATAATACATATATAAAAAAATATTCATCCTACTCAAGGAAATTAAATATTTATTTCGCTTCGCTCTGGTAACAAGGCAAAGCGCGGCGTTGATTTCCACCACTCAACACGGAAGTCAACGGAAGTGGAACGGAGTGCCTTAACCCTAGGTTCCCAAGTTCTCTTTGCCTACCCTGTCATGTGCGAGATACATCGTGAGGCTGTATTAGTTAGCTTTACGGTGTAGCGCACTTTAGAACTTAATGTTAGACACTACGTTCTACTTTCGATCTTCACTTTCAGCCGAATTAAATATTTAATATTTTATATGAGGAAATTAAACATTCAATTTTTTCTTTTTGTTCACTCCGGTAACAAGGCAGGAAATGAGAAATTGAATGGATTGTCATATAATATAGTAGGTTCCCACATCCCCTCTACCTGCCCTGCCATGTTTCGATTCCCACTCGAATAATAAAACATTGAATATTGCGGCCTGTCGTGGGAAAGCGGCACAAGCATGTGACTGTCAAAGTGCAAAGCGCGGCGTTGAGTTCCGCCACTCAACACGCAATGCCTCAAATTCGGCGGTGGAAAGTGGGGAACGGAAGTGGAACGGAGTGTCTTAACACTAGGTTCCCGGGTTCCCTCTGCCTACCCTGCCTTGTGCGGGATACAGCGTGAAGCTAACAAAAATATTTTTATTTCCACCATCTGGCAACGAGACAAAGCACGGCGTTGAGTTCCGCCACTCAATATGCAATGATTCGAGAATTCAGTGGAAAGTGGAAAACAAATATCTTAACGCTACATTTTCAAATTTCCTCAGCCTATGGTAGCACATGGTAGGGCCATGTGCGGGATACAGCGTGAAAACAAAAAAACACGTTATCTAGATATATGTCGCAATTGGCCAGCATACTGTAAACATTTTTTTTTCAATTCCGACTGGAGGGAATTTTTTGAGTAGTCTATAAAGGCATGTCTACACACTGTGCTGATAAACAGCTGTTATATTTAATGTTTTATTTTCCAAATTGTTTGAAAAGCACAAAGCACACAATTACTAATACAAAATTGTTTTATTCCTTCATAGTTTGTTCACACAATTAAGTTAAATTTTAGTATTTATTTATATGTTTTTAGCCTTAATTTATAAAAAAAAATAATAATTTAAGGCCGCAAAAGTACAATGTCTGATTGTAAACGCGATGGTTGTGATTGTTTATTAAAGGTGATTGTTTTCTTTCCTACTCTGAATTGATAATAATTCTCATTTCTGTGGCTACTATAGAAAGTTTCGTTCTAAAAGCACAAAAAAATAATCTCTCTGCATACCCTGTTATATATGATCTAATGCGAAACTACAAAACAAAATGGTTACCTGCGTTAGGATCACTGTTGTCAGAGGAAACTTGACTCAAGTAGTTCTTAATTGGCGAGTTCGAAGGCAACGATTCTATATTGATGAATCTGTGGTAAAAAAGAAAAAATATTAAAAATATTCAAATAAAAGAAATATTTTCACTTTGATAGCATTATATATTGAGTAGCGGAACTCAACGCCTAGCTTTGCCTTGTTACCAAAGAGATGAAAATATTAAATATTTAATTACCTCAAATGGGGATCGAACCCACAACCTATCACATTTACAGTGACACTAATTCACAACAGCCCTCAATGTTTTTATTTTAATTATTTCCTTAATTTAGCTAGTTAATGTAGTTATATCCAATAACAAAGCAGCGTTAAACTCCGCAACAACGTAACTCACTTAAAAGGTGAACCGACAATCTCAACAGTGTCAACCGGCTGCAATCTCTGTTGGGCTCTAAGTAACTGTCGTAAATGTTGTGCTTGTTTTGTTACTGCATTGCTGTTCGTACTGCTTGCTGTTGATTGCGCTGATGTGTTGAGATCCGACCACGGCTGTAGTATTGTGTCCTGAGACAATGAAAAAAAAAATATTAATATACCTATATTATAAACAATTAAAGTTGGCGAAAAGATTTATTAAAAATTTAAAAAAATATATAGACACGTATGTAATTTTAAAAACGTGTAAAAACTTTAACTATGTGTAAAATAACTCTTTAAAAATAATAAAAACATTGTTAGGTAGGTATGTACTAAAAAATGATAGATAAAAAAAATGTTTAAAATTAGAAAAACATATTTAGTAAAAAAATTATTTGTTTAAATCAGCAAAAAAAGTAAGTAAAAATAAAGAAAAAAAAGAACAATTTAAAAAAAAATGTTATGTATTGTTATTGTAAAATTTGGTAAAAAAAAATAATTAAATCATGAGAAAAAAAATAATTAAAAAATCGTCATGAAAATGAAACGCGACAGTTGTGGGTTTGATTTCAATTCGATGTAAATAATATTTATTTCTTACTTAATCAACACAAGCCGTAGCGTTGAGAGAGAATGTCTGTAAAATTGTATTGCAATGAAGTTCTTAAAAAGCAGATTCCCACGCCTCTTAATTTTCAAATCTCTTAATTTAAAGAAGAATGTTATTTACAAATCATTAGAAACAATAACTCAAATAAATTAATTAGCATTTAGTCAATATAAAATGTAAAAAAAAAATCAGACATTTTACATTAATTGTACATAGAATACAATAATTGAGAAGAAATGTAGCGAACATAAAATTACTGTAACATATCTGATAATATATATTTTTAATTACAACAAAACCAACAACAACAACAACAATAAAGCGCATCAGTAAAGCATTAACAGCAAATAAAACAAGAAATGTAAACGCACAGGGTGGGGTGGATCTGGGAACATAGGAACTTGGAATTAAGATTCCGTTCCCATTAAGACACTTCCGTTCCCCACTCTCCACCAAATTCTCGAGGCATTGAGTAAGAATGATAATAAAATATTATATTGCGTCCGTAGGTTATTTACACATACTACTACAATAGTCAATGTGTTTATTTAAATATTTACTTTAAATAATAATATTATTTTATTTATTTTTTAGGCCTGTCGTGGCGAGTGGGTACAAGCGTACACGACTGAAAACTCAACACACAATGCCTCAAATTCAGCGTAAAATGAGGAACCTGTGCAGAACAAAACGTAAAAAAAAAACTTTTTTATACTCAATTTCTTGAATAAATAAGTTTCTTTTTAATAAATAAAAAGGAACACTAAAAAAAGCGCACACTAACATCATTATAAGCAACAGTGACTTTCTCGATGCGTTCACAATCATTTACTTCAGTGCGTTTCGTTCTTTGCTTCCGTCGAATGTTCTCGAAGCTGTCCAACAGTTCCGGCTCGTATTTACGACGCATTGTCGAGTTCCAGTGGTTCTTTATTGCGTTGTCTGTTCTGGAATTTGAGAAAATAATATTTTAAATTGGAGATATAAAAATTAGGTTTTTTATGCAGAGGGAACTTGGGAACCTAGTGTTAAGTATCATTGCCCATTGTACGTTGAATTTGAGGCTTTGCTTGTTGAGTGGCGGAACTCAACGCCTTGTTACCAAAGCGAAGAAATAAAATATTTAAATTGATAATATTTAAATTCGATGGACACCGGAGGAAAACAGAAAATGTGATTTATATATAAATATATTAGGGACGTTGAGTTCCGCCACTCGACACAAAATGTCTCAAATGAAGGATGGAATCTTTAAACTCTCTATACCACTGCAGCTTGTGAGACACTGAGTATATCTAAAAAAAAATAAAAGCATACAATAATAAAGCAGCTACGCCGCCTTGTGTCACTTTCATTTACCAGAACGTAAAAATATTTATTTTATTCCACGAATGAGAATCGAACCAACGATCACTGCGCTAACTGTCATACGTTTATGCCATCTACATACCTACATACAGTCGTACAGAAAATAATAAATATTTCATATTACATTATGAGCTAAATTTAGAAGCTAGTGTTACGACACTACGTTTCCATTAAGATACTTTCATTATCCATGTTAAATTGCATGTTAACTGGCGAAACTCAACGCCGCGTTTTGCCTCTTATCTTATAATACAACTAACCTGCCCGGTAATAACTTGGCGATTTTCGCCCATTGGTTGCCAAGTTGTTTGTGCGCCTGATATATAATTCTGTCTTCATGCTCCGTCCATGCCGTTTTCTTTATTGAAGGATTTAAATGATTGTGCCAGCGTTCCCTGTAAACGAGTTTATATTGATTAATTAATATTTTTAGCGCACCGCCAGCTAGATATATTGCGTGATAAGTGGCGGAAGTCAACGCCGCGCCTTGTCTTTACCGGAAAAAGCAAATAAAGCAAAAAAAACATATCATATTATTTTCTACGAGTGGGAATGAGCTAGATTCACACAACCACAAACAAACACTTCATTAAAAAGCCTCAAAGACGGCCTCAAATCTATTTTTATACTAAATCTGTAACTGATGGAAGATATATTAAAAAAAAGATCTTATAGGGGATGTTTATCAATGTAATAATATGGTAAAAAATAGTAATGTTTATATTTTTGTCTGTTTGTTTTTGCATTTGTAAACGCTTATGTCAGAACGGCTAATCAAATTTAAATGCAGTTTTCACTATTACATTCTTGGAACCTTTCTTCAACATATAGTGTTTGATTTATTTAAATTGATTATTAAAACCAAAGTTACCTCATCTTAAAATATTTTGTTCAACAAAATACCAACAACATTTTATTTATTTTTTTCGATGTATAAATATTGTCTTATTGATTGATAGTGATGATTCAAGCGGGCGAAGCCGCGGGCGAGTCGCTATATATCGCTTCTAACTAAACCTTATTATTGTTATACATTATGTATATCTCAGGCATAGCGTGTTGAGCGGCGGAACTAAACGCTGCGCCTTACCTCGTTACCAGAGCTAAGAAATGAAAATATTAAATATTTTATTTCCTTGAGTGGAAATCGAACACTTGTGCACCTTCATTACGATAGACCTCCATTTATAATTTTAATTAAATGTTAAGTACTTAACCATAAAAGATAATACCCACCTGCACTGTTTTCCTATTCTGCCTTTAAGGTGCCTCGCGATTAACGTCCATTTCTTAGGACCGTACTTAGCTACTAATTCCATTACTTTTTCATCTTCCTGTAACATGGAAAATATAATTATTAATAAAAAAAATCTTAATTATTATTAATACATTGGAAGCGTTCGACTGAAAACGCGATAGGTAATGGGTTTGATTGCTACTCTTAAAAAATAAATATTTAATATTTTCATGTATTCTTAGTTTTGATAACTAGGAAAGGCGCGGCGTTGTGCTTCGTCTATCAACACGCAATACCACAAATATGGCAGAAAGTGAGGAACGGAACGGAGTGTCTTAACACTAGGTTCCCTCTGCCTACCCTGTCATGTTTGGGATACAGCGTGATGCTGGAGTACAATTACAGAGTAAAATTAATGTTTTATGGTTTTTGCAAAAAGCAGTGTTAAATTTTATCCTATAACATATTTTTTCTTTTTTTGTGAAAATTCAAAAAATACAGAGCATTACTGTTGTTCGTTAAAATATTTAAAAAAAAAATCCTACCAGATGAATAAAAATTAACGATAACCTTAATCGACCTTGGAAAGATACAATCAAATTTGCGAAAACAATTTAATTCAATAAAAACTATAATTTTTATGTAAACGACTTTAAATTTTATAAGAACTGGAGCTTACTCCATTTTAATATGCTACGGGTAATAAATAATAACACGATTGGTCATGCACCATTTCCGAATTCTAGTAACATTATTGCAGTCGTATATGTTATATTATAGTTCTGTGTTTTTTTGGTGGAACTGAACGCCGCGTTTTGTCTTTGTGGTATTTTTACCACAAATTTAATATTCAAGTACCTGCTGTAAATATGATTCATAAAGTTTTACGACATAGTAGACGTTCTTTAATAGATTTAAATTTTTATTTTATTTAGTGGAGTGTAAGACATTACATAAAATAAAGGAAACGAAAATAAAAATAATAATTGAAATATTAATAATAACTGAATGCATTCAAACTATACTACATTAATAATAATGCCACGTGGCTATTAAGAAAATATAAATTTAAACGTATAAAATGTATCCTTGCTGTTCGTATCGATTTAGTAGATTTTCTGGCCCACCGCGTTTTAATATCTCTCTGCGAGTTAGGCAATTTTACACTGACTGACCTACATAAAAAACTTATCATAAAACAATATAATAAACGAATCATCAATGGTCGATATGCCAATAAAAAATAACTAAAAAACCTCTGTGAAAAGCCGTCAAGTTGCAAGGTAATCTTGTTTTGGTAAAAGCCGTTGAAACAGCTGAGCGAATTTGAAAATACAGTACGACTAAAATATTGTGGCAAACTTAAATTTACGTATTGGATGGAAGTAAATAACGAAATGTAAGAAAAATCCCAAAAATAAATGTTCGCAGCCGTCTATAGCTATATTCAGGGCGGTCACGACTTGTCAACACTACTGTACAACTCGACGTCCCACATCCAACAGCATTGTTTTTTCTTATATTATTATAGCTTTATTATTATATGTAAAGACAAAAAAATTGTAAAATAAGGAATATTTGACTTTATGTCAAACGATTTAACTTCTTATATTCTTTTTTAAGTTCCATAAAAGGATATTCTCACAAATTCGTCTCGGTTTTTTACATTTTCCTATATCTGCGGCGTTAATAACTATTTTTTTAAATTTTATTTTTCGCAAACTTTAATAAAATAATATTTTATTATATCATTTATTAGAGATGTTTTTTAAATCATACCTTTTTTATATAAATTGCATAATAAAAGCTAATAAAAACACTTTAACGCCAATCTACATAGTACATCTATTGAGATCAGTCTAACAAATTGGATACGCCTTCAATATTCCAATACACGTGTTAAGTTTATCAGCTATGAACAAAAACATATTTCATTCTTGGAAGAAGTGTAAGCTTCAAAGTTGGGCCCGTAAGAATTATTTTATTTACACAAAGTTAAGTAATTTTTTACTTACTTATTTTTAAGTATCAAATCATTATTATTTATTTATTTTTTAAGTACCAAATATATTGCAGACAGAACTTTTTAATTTATTAATATCATTCACACTAAACAAATGGCCCTTATATCGTCTTATGTTTTGTTAGCTTACACATTTGTTTACAATTCTATTTCCTATTGTCTTTATTAAGAACTGCTAGCTTTTACTACTACTTAAAAATAGTTCTAAGTATTGCTTAGAAACGTTTAGTAATTTATAACATCTATTCACTCAGTAAGGATTTGTAAAACAAAATACTCTGAGAATTTTTTGAACTAAGTTTTCTATAGAATCTCGTCTGTGAACCAAATATAACACCCAAGGACGCCAATTAGTGGGGACAGTGCTTCTCAAATGTTTTATTTTTGCTTATACATATATCTCAAATATATAAGCGAAAATAAAACATTTGAGAAGCACTGTCCACTAATTGGCGTCCTTGGGTGTTCTTGGTTCACAGTGCTAAACAATTTAGACCGCGATCACGATCATACACACAGTGTTATCTTTATGTATGAATATTATATGCTCGGTATTAAAAATGTAGTATTATATTTAATCTTATAATAAACAAATATAGCTATATTTGTTTTATTAACTACTGAATTAAAAAACTTAATAAATTATGAGATTTAAGTAGCCGGTATAATTTGATATTTCTTTTTTATCCTAATTTAGATACATTATAAAAAATAACATAATATTCAACTTATTGATTTTTCATTATTCTTAGTTTGGAAAACGTATAAAAATTAATCCGCAATTAAAAAAGAATCCGCACTTCTTGGAATCAGTCCAATATAATATTGAAACATGGTAACATCTACTACTACTAAGCACGATCGAAATTAGGCATAATTAAGTAGAAATATCTAGAACTACAGCTGTGACCAAAAAACAAGGTCAGACTCGAACACAGGCGTCTAAACAAAAGATTGCCATGAACATATAGTCAACTTCTTACTAATTGGTCAATAAAAACTAAAAGCATTTAATTTGTCAGGGCAGCATAACATTTTTCTATATGGATAGCTTTTATAGCAATTTCATTTTAAAACACAACAAATGTCTAAAATAATATATTTTTTGTCATTTTCTTTTAGTCACTAGAAATGTACATTAAATTATCCCACGCATATTACTAATATACGTACATCTTCACACTATATCTCGCAGATGGCAGGATAGGTAGTAAAAACCCAGTGTTAAGACACTCCGTTCCGTTCCCCACTTTTCACTAAATTAGAGTGTTGGTGGACGGAAATCAACGCTGCACTTTAAAATATAAAACCTATATTTCATTCAATAAGGATTGGCCTCGTTATATATGAACGAAATATTTTCGATAAAAAATAATAACTTTTTTATTATTTTTAAAGTGTTATTCCATACACATATTTCAAATTTAGTAAAAAATAATAATTTTCGCAGGTTTAGTACCGCTGGATTAGATGTTTACATCAGTCTGATCTAATCCTAAACACTTTTTCGGCGTGAGCTTTTAGACGGTCATTAATCATTTGTTAAAGTACTGTGGGAATTGATATACGATGTATTATCGTACTTAATTTCTAATAAAGATAAAAAAATATAGTTTTTAATCATTGAAAAAATCGTCAATTCATTGCTTACGTACATATTGTAAAATACTATAAATGTACGTACTAAATGTACGTACATATTGTAATATCCTTTGTTAAGCTTCACGCTGTATCCAGCACATGGCAGAATACCTATTGTTGGGAACCTAATGTTAAGACAGTTCAATTTCTGCCGAAACTCAACACCGCGCCTTGCCTACCAGAACGAAGAAATTAAAATATAAAATACTTAATTTTCTCGAGTGGGAATCGAACCCACAACAGTCGCACACTGGTCTGCGCCATGACAGACCTATTATCCTATATAAAAAATAACAAGAACCAAATAAGAATAATATTTAAAACTGAATATAACATCAATATTGAAGTTTACTGTAGAAAAATATATATTAAAAAATAATTTGGGTAAAATTTTAGTTTAAATACTAAAAAAGTGACTTTTTCTATAAAAAATAAAGCCGCGCTTAGTCACACCTTAAACGGCATTCCATTTAATATCACAATACACAGACAGGATATAGTTCAATTCAAACATTATTTATGTCACGCCAATTTTGGAAACAAGACTGAATAAGTAATAACTTTAATCTTCTCAAATGCGTTGCAAATTAGTGGTTTTTCCTATCCAGTTGGTGACTTCATGAATTTTATATAATTTTTTATCTAATAACGATTAAAATGAGAAAAAAATGTTAGTATCGTGAGTATTTTTTTAATAACAATTTCATATTGTAATACCAATAGTAATAATAATTCACGAAGCTAGGAGCAAGATAGAGAACGTAGTTTTGCAACCTTTCTTTACCGAATAAAAACTGAAAGATATTCGACGTCCGACACTATGGATATTTATTTATTAAGCGTGTTTTCAAGTTTTCTCTGTCCACCCTTCCATGTGCGGGATACAGCGTGAAGCTGTATGCTAACAAAATATTAAAACGTAGGTATGAAAAAAGAATAATATAAAATATATTCAATAAAAGTCCGACTGTGATATTAGACTTAAAATATACAGAAATCATATTTCAAAGCCACCCATCCAAAATTCCATTAATTTCGTTATCTTGTTAATAACATTTAAAATTTCAAACAAAAACTTTAATACCTATTACGAGCTAAGTACTAAAGTATTAGAAACCTCTATCTATAAAGCTAAACAGATGATATCAACAGATGTTTATTACGTCAATATTTAAATTAAAACCATAAAGTAGAGGCGGGTATAGAATGCTGTATTTGCATGAACTAAGCGTGTGGTGCTAAGGGATGTTGTACGCGTCGGTGTCGTTAGTATAAATTATGTGTTACGTGCACTCAAGTGAAAATATGAAATTATGTGAATATAATAAAAAATATACATTTTTAAGTGATATATTAATGTTGTCATTAAACAAGTTTTCATTATTTTATTTATTATAATAATTATATATCATATATAAAACTGACATTTATATATGTTCGCCTATTCAATATGATGCAAAATTAAACCAAACGAAAATTCAAAATATTCTTTATTCAGATTCACTGTTAGCACTTTTAAATCACCAAGTGATTAAGCCAAGCAAGGAAAATGCGGAAAGGAAGAAAAGAAATTTGAGATTCATTTGTTAAATTAATTATTAAAACATTATGATCTTTTTTTTTCAGTTGTATCCTGCACATGGCAGCGCACATGAAGGAAGCTTGAGAGCCTAGATCGAGTTAAAACATTCAGTTTTGAGACATTGCGTGTTTAGTGGCGGATTTCAACGCCGCACTGTGCCTTGTCGCCACAGCGAAAAAATGAATGAAAATATAGCGTTGAAAGTCACGTTCACCTGCGTCATGACAGCTGGCACTCTATATCTATGATCATAATATATAAGATTAAAGCTAATCCAAACATCAAACTACTTCAATTCATTCAAAAGTTTTGCACGATTTCATTCGTCATATGTGTCCTTAGTAAAGGCTATTAAAAAACCGTAAAACGTAATACATATATATTTAAAATGTACACCACGTTCAATAGACAATAGGTTCATTCATAAAATCTAAGAATCCTTAAGATACATTCAGCTATTTTAAAGGTTGACGTAAATCTAATATGGGATTAAATGTGTGTCACGTTTATTCTTTATTTACGACATACTTTTTAATGTCAAATTGGTAATCGTTGAAATTTAATTAATTAGCATTAGAGACCTAATGCCTAGCCATGTGATTCCGGCTTAGAATAGGATCACCCTGGTACTGATGGTGTCGTAAGAGGCGACTAGAGTACGAGTGGAAGAATCACGTTGTCAGCAATGACAACACGCATGGGCAGACTACACCGGATTGTTACCACCCCCGGCATTTAAAACCGGCGTTAAGTAGTGATCTTGGTCACTGCGTTTCGCATTGGGTAATGCCGGGTCCCGGTGCCCATTCACCTTACAGACCGGCAACGCTTCTGAAGCTCCACGGGACCGTGGGCGGCGGTGATCACTTACCATCAGGTGACCCGCACGCTCGTTTGCCGTGCCTTTTCCATAAAAAAAAAAAAAGAAAAAAAAAAGACCAGTCGCAACGCATATGCACAAGCGTGTGACTGTGAGCGCGACAGGTTGTGGATTCGATCACCACTCGATGAAATGAAATATTTAATATTTTCCAAATAAATATATAATGTTTTCATTTCATCTTTATAGTTCAAAAATATAATTCGAACTTCCTGAGATTAGCGCATTCAAGCATACATACATTTTCTTCATAATGTATAGAACTTACATAGTATAATTTAATATAGAAATAAACAAATAATTTGTGCTATTTTTAAAGCGTACTTAGACAACGCATGCATATTCTAATTTAGCGAGATTGGAACCCGTATAACCCGTAGCACGTATGGTTGTGGTCAGAGCGCTAATATGGTTCTCAAGGGGCACGGATGCAAATGCTGCTACGTTAAAATCCTCATACGTTTTCTAAATAAGTATAAATCAATAATTATTTATACTAATTACGTAAGCTGTGTTTTATTAATATTTTAATTCCAATTAAACGTTAAATAACCTCTCTAAGTGCAATTAGACAAAACCGAAGGTCACCAACTAATAGTTATGAATGAGATGCAATGCGTTGCATGTTACTGACCTAAGTGTGAGTCATCTTTGCACATTGAATGGAATTAGTTACACTTGCGGTGTTTATATTGTTACCACTTCCGGTTTGCTTTCTTTGAATAGTAATATGGTGAAATATTCTTTGTTAGGTATTTTTTTGGTATGGTATGTAAATTTTATTTGCTTAATTCTAATTATTCATATAAATATAATATATTTAATTGTTTATTTCAAAGTTCTATATTTATATAAAAATATGTAAGCATAAAATAAATAGGGACAAAATGTTACCGTCGATTTAAGTATGTACGTAAATTTTTTGACTATCCTTTTTTTTTGTTTAAAATAAGTAGATTATTCAATACTAAATGCAGGAGAAATGTAATTTAAATCCATTGCCATCGTGAAACACATTCATAAGTAGGATAAACTGCCGTCCCATTTAATAAATGTTATAACATATTTCAATAAGATATATTAAAAAATTCTAAGTTAGTATTCACATCGCATATTTTATAAACTTTAATGTTGCTTTATAACGTTTTAAAGAAAACGCTCTATACATTTTTTCACTAAGGAGCGGAAATTAATACATTCCAATTTTGATCATTGAACTTTACCTTCTTTGGGACTCTTTATTGGTTGTTCAGTATTGTAAAATAAGTATTCGTGTACTTATAGAAAATTAAATATCTTGTAAATCGTATATTATTATTAACCGAGCGACGCCGTAGGGAAATCCTAGTAAGTTACTTAATGCTGTATATCGCACATGGCAAGGCAGAGGGAACTTGGGAACCTAGTGTTGAGGCATTCCATTCCGTGTTACACTTTCTACTAAATATGAGGCGGTGCGTGTCTGGCAAAACTCAACGATGCGCTTTGCCTTGTTACCAGAGCGAAGAAAATGAAAATGCAAATATTTTTCAGAAACAGAAATAACAACATGAAATATTTAATTTCCTCGAAGAAATGAAATATTTCACGTTTTCATTTCTTGCGTGGATAATGGTGGGTGGAGTCGAGTAGACAAGCTCTCACGTTTACAGCCGCACAATTGTACCCCTGTGCTACTACTAGGCTCAAGTAATTAAGATTTTTTTGTGATATTCTGTTATATATTTTTATTAATAAAAATAAACAGACAACCATATTATAAAACAAACAAAGAAAACTTAACGGCGTAACAATTCATTATTTACGATTCGCCTAATGAAGATAACACACCATATCCACTTAACGTAACTTAACGCCGATAACTAAAATCCTAAAGAAAAATCAATACATCACATACAATTCTAATAGAACCTCACCTCCTTTGTCCAAGGGCCTTTGACTAGTTCAGGGTTGACGACCTTCGACCACCTCTGCTGGCATTGAACGTCCGATCTGTCTGAGAACTCCGCAGCAATCAGCTCCCAGTTCTCGTTGTATCTTTTAACTAACATTTTTAACAATCTATCCTGTTTGGGAGATAAAAAATAATAACATATCAATATATTAGTATTGTTCGTAAGTGGAGCGTATTCAAGTAAATTGTATGCATTGTCAAAAAAACATTTTCTTATATTTCTTATATAAATATTTCTTTTTTTTTTCTTTAGCTTCACGGTGAATCCCGCACATGGCAGGGTAGGCAGAGGGAAACTGTGAACCTAGTGTTAAGATACACCGTTCCAATCCCACATAATGACATAATTTACAATATAAAGTTTCTTACATCACTTTATAAATTATATTAAAAAAACAAATGTAGAACAACGCGATAAAGATATATAGATAATATATTAAAAACAATTAAAAAGTGAGAAGCTATCGAGATATGTTTTGATACTAGACATTATTACAAGCTTTTGACCCAAGTAGATAAACTGCACACATAAACATACACATAGGCAGATAACAATAAAAAATAACATAATATTATTATTTTTCACGCTGCATCCTGCACATAGAGTTCCTAGTCATATATCTCTCTCTCTCAGCTTCACGCTTGGGAGAGAACTCGGGAACCTAGTGTAAAGACACTCCGTTCCACTTTCGTTCCCCACTTTCCGCCTTTCCAACAACCTGTCGGTTACAGTCACACGCTTGTGCCGCTGCGCTACAACAGGCCTAGTTATATATAACTGATATAAACGAAAGACAAAGATTTTTAAGTCATATTTCATACTTAAGATACAAAAATATTTTAGAAAACATACATAAATACCACATTTTATAATAATATATATGTAAATTGAATTAATTATTTATATATTAAGCTATTATCATACCTCTTCCTTCGTCCATTTGGCTTTACTGATATTCTTCCGCGGCCCAGCGCTTTTGGTTGCAGTCGACACATCTTCATATGCCGCCGACTCTTCAGAATATTCACTCGAGTCTGA